>JAEUBA010000083.1:0-147010 GCA_018257865.1 Stereocaulon alpinum
AGCAACCACGCGACGTCTCAACATCGTTCAACCTGCAATGCATTAGGGGAGACATCTCGGCTCTGAATAGGTATTCAGGTTCGTAGCCAGCACCGCGTACAGGTGTGTCTCCATCGCTGGCCGAGTCAATGGTATACAGGCTGGTTTTATGTTTTCGGTGCCGATGGCAAACCAGAATGGTGCCCCAAGCCGATCAAACAGGTCAACTTTGAGATCCCTGAGGAGAACGGATTTCAGACTGCCCGTCAATACAACCTCAACATATGCGAAGATCTTCAGCGTGTGAGACTGCCCCAGCTACGAGCTGACTTAGTCGAGGCCTCAGGACTAGGATCCAGAGAGATGAATGGAGTAGCTGCAAACGTTCAGCCTTCCACTGGATGGGAAACTCCACTGCGTACACCACCAGACGATAGACATGACTCGGAAGTCGAACCCGCGGTTACTTCGAAGCGCGCAAAGGTCAATACCAAATCCGGTACTGGCTCTGGGCGTTGCTATCTGAAAACTCAATGAGGGCAAGCCTCGGCTCGAATCGAGTTTCACCAAGGGGCCTCGTGGGAAGGGGTGGGCGCTTGGGTGCATCTTGTAGGCTTGAGGAAATATGGTTTGATAGGTGACGTGGAAGGTCGGCGGCGAGGGAGTAAAACACCAGGTTGGTCCATTGGAGGAGGCCGAGCAGCGATCGAGAGGGTGTCCACCAGTAAGGGGTAGTAGAGTAAGCTGTCGGGTCAGTAATTTTGGATGAAGGCGGCGCTTGGTCATTGGGATAATTTTGCCTCCAGAGATGGGAGTTCATTGTCGCTTTCGTATTCCTTTTGATGATCGCGCTCTTTAGTTCATGAATCGGCCTCCACGGGTGAGGGCCCAAAGCCGTCGCTCTTGTAAAGTTGGTAGTCTTGCTCCTTAGTCATTGCTTCAAATCTTCTAGAGGGAGTCTTTGATTGTCATACCTTCCTTGGAATCAGAGCCAGTCATGTCTACAATTTCAACCACTCCAACATCTGCTAAGACCTTGTCCAGTTCGTTCTTGTCGTCCGTGAACAGACTGCATAGACTGGATTTCGCTGGCCGAGCTGGCTTTGAGGAGGCATAAGACTTTGTAGTAAATGGGTGCTCTTGCGTGAAAATGATCGCGTCATCCATATTAACGGGTTTTGGTAGGGCCAGGTATGACATTGTCGGTAGAACCTAGCTGCTAGGTTGTACCGATTAGTAGGTGCTTGATCCCCTATTACCTGCCCCGGACAACCTGATTAGCAGGGTGTCTATTGGGCTTGGTAAACTGGGGATTGATTCAATCTAGCTAGCTAAGCTATGGTGTTTTATCTAGGAGCGGGCGCCAAGCCGTTTATTGCGGAGCGGAGTAATATTATTCCGACAGACATTGTGTGGATGTTGGGTATGGACGAATGATAGAGAAAAATGATGGATACGACAACCAGAATCGAACTTCTGGTGTTTGGACGGCCAAAATGAGATAGGTTGGAAGCCGCTTTTAGTGACCGGAACACCATGGTGGGATCTTTTCGGGTCGGTCAAACTAGCCACCCGTATAAGGCCCCCCATCTGATAGGATGGAGAACCCTGCTCTCCTGTGCTACGATATTTGTGGCATCATTTCTTGCACCTGTTGTCCTTTGAAGCTAATAACTCTCAGCGCGGCAGTGAATACAAATAGGCCATGGAACCCTCTACTCTACACCCCCTACGCTCTCATCCGCCCCCTCTATTATCTTCTCCACACTCTCCATCCTGCTTTACTCGTCCCACAGACCATCTAGCACCTTACTCACAACTCTTGCTTCGACTACTGTTATCCTTTCCTCCCCCAGCCAAGATAAAGATCAGATCTCAGAGTCGCCGAGGCCTGTGACCCTTCCCAACGGCCCTTCTCCAGAACAGCAGTCACATATCACCCATGTTGGCGCCACTCTACGTGGACACGGAAAGATGGGTTTGCCAATGAGTCACTATATCGAGGAGCGTAACAAGATTGAGGCAAAAGGTCGGACTCGTCGAAAGCGTGCCAACAACACAAAGAAAGGCCTAAGGTCGGTGTTGAGAAAATGGGAACAGTGAGATGCCTTTAATTTACTGGGTGTTATGACTGCAGTTACTAAGAAGCAATGCATAGATTCTGCCACAAACTTCGCTGTGACCCCAAGGCCTTTCTGAAGACAGCAGCAGTATCGGATTTCAAAATGTTTTGGTTGTGGACCTTGGATACCTACAAAAGAATAAAGACAGGCTCGAGTGTGGAGAACTATTGGCGGGTTCTACGAATGCACATTTATGATGCTGTTGATCGTTCTTTCAATGATACCGACAAGGGAGACGTTCTCAATGTAAGGCTTCTACCATTGGCATTATCAAAGGCAAAACTAATTTCTTGGCTATGCACAGTATATCAAAGAGGAAATAGCCAAGCGCAAACTTCGCGTACTCCCCAAGAAAAAGCCTTGTATCTCCCGTGACGACCTTTACCGTCTCCTGTATTTCAACTTGACTTTTATGGAATACGACGAAGAGGAACAACGGTACCAGACTTCCGCGGCAATACTTATGTGCACATTTTGCGGTTGCAGACTGTGCTCGTTGTTCGATACAAGAGTCAAAGTGGACGACTTCGAAGACGATGGACCAAGCGAGACCCGCGGGGGGTGCTGCGACCACCAACAGCCAGGACGATGGCAAGTCCAATTCTGAAGATACTAGGCCGGATAGTGACTACAACATGAAGAACGGCCCTGTCAGCGACAGCAATTCCGACACCCTCTGTGATAGCACTACTGTCTATGATAGCGACAGCGACAGCAACAGCGATAGCGTTTCAAGCTCGTTGGACGATTGTGGCAGTGGTTACGACACTGATGACGACTGTTTTGCGGGATCCGAAGAAACCAGAGCCTTCCTGTATAGGCATTTCAAGTTCACCGTGGTTCCTGATCCGACCCCTGGAAAACCCAACTTAGTTTTCATGCATGTCACACTTCTCCACACAAAAGGCGAAGACAGCAACTCTCGCGTGTAAGCAAGTTCAGCTTATTTACTTATCTTGTTCCGTGGCTAACTCTGTGAATTCAGAAAGACATTCGTCATTGACTCAGAACGGAACGATCCGATGTTTTGTCTTGTCAATCATCTTCTCGCCCTAGCAGTGTACCGCAACGCTTTCAAACCCGAGTCAGCTAACCATGTCAACAACATATTCTGGGTCAAGCCAAAGAAGGGGAAGACGAGCCTTACATTGAAGAGGAAGCGTGAGGTATTGGATCAGCCAGTCTTCCGTGAGCCTCTGCGCGGCTCAGACAGGTTTGGCCCCTCGTCTCTAGAACCCAAGCCTCTGCGTGCCTCCACGTGGAATGGTTATCTCAAACGATTGGGGTTGTTGGCGGGGTTCGAACATCCTCTCACCCACTATTGGATAAGACGTGGTCTTGTTAATGTTATCAATCGTATGTTTTTCCCCTTCCCCCTGGATTTCAAAGCTTGTCTTTTCCTTCAGGTATATTGATGAGGTGGTCCGATGTGACACACAGGCCTGCTACTTGGGGCACGCATCCAACCATGTGGTGCAAGAGGTAGCCAGGCTTGCAAGTTTGACAGCCAATACAAGCGCACCAAAAAAACTATCTCCTGAAGACAAAGCGAAAATTACCAGCCATCGCAAAGTGATCCGTCTCCAGAACCATTACCGCCAAGCTCAAGACGAAGCTCCTGTATGACAGAAAAAAGAGAGTCGAGGCCCTCCTGAAAAGGATCAAAGTCAAACTTCGAAGCGAGAGGCTTAAGAAAGCCCAGAAGCGCCACTTTCGAAATGCAGATACAATAGCCTTCGATTCTCAGTTCTCGCCATCCTCGACGTCAAAATCCCCAGAAGACACCACTCAGGTGCAGCCCATTGAATACGAGTTTCCTGAACAAGAGAAGCTTGGTCAATTGCTACGCAACGGTTTGAAGGATCTGACTGTAACGGACGAGGAAAGATTCGATCATAGAATTGAGGCCATCAAAACTATGGCGACATTGTGCTCTCGCAGGGGAACCAAGCGCCGGGGCAGGCCGAAATCCAGTATCAAACAGGAGCCGTCGGAGACAACCCCAGGAATCTCCGATAGGGATATAAAGGATCCTTTTCCCTTGGTATGCAAGCCAACTCAATGCATCTTTTGCCTTGGAGATGAGCGCTCGCCTAATGAGGCTCGGACGCGAGAATTCGCCTCATCAAACAAGATGTTAAACCACTTTGACCTGCACTGGAAGACGGAAGTAATAAATGGGATGGTTCAATGCAAGCATGAAAAGTGCAAGGCGGCTGGACTGGGCCCACACAGCGTCATGAGTTTCAAGGCTCATGTCAAAAAGAAGCATCATGTCACTTTGCGTGTCTGAGGGCTCGTCTTGGAATCTGTTTATGGTATCTTGTCTACTCAAATTCGCCACGACTTCTGAACCATCCATTCGCAGTTCTTACCTATACCCACTCGGCTGTTCTTACTTTCTTGTCACACTCGCCTCATTTCTCTGTCTTTCATAATGGGTCCTGCGGACTTTCGCCGACGGCGAAAGACAGCTCCACCACCCCCACCAAACGATGTCAAAGACCCCAACCCGCCGCCGACGCCCTTCGCACTCCCCGCCCCCGCTCCTCGCCCGCGACGCTCAAACTTTTTCCTCTCACCGCGGGTCCCATTGCCTTTTACAATCTTCCATCTCTTCATCCAACAGTTTGAGCCAAATCATTGGCCAAGGACAGCTCAGTACCGGCGTCATCTTGAGGCAGACCATCGAGGCAACGCACAATACATGTACCGTTACTGGTCAAGTCTGCCTCAACTGGCAAGCTAGCCAAGGGAGCCAGAAATGGACCAGGGGAGCCAGTTTTGGAGCAGAGGGAGAGAAGGGAGCCGGGAAGAGAGCGAAGAGAAGCAATTGGGGTCATTGTGTGGCGCAGAACCGGCGAGTGGTCAGAGTATGCCACACGCCTGACCCAATAATGGTAAGCAAGCCTGGACGAGTAATCCTCAACCTCTCACCAACTGCCTGCCCGCCTTCGATGCTGGTGTCTATTGTTCCTTTGAACTCAATAAAACCCAAAATTGTAGAGCTCCATTAATGGATGGCATTGATACCTCTCTGATACAAACAAGCTTATCGCTCTGTTCAAGGTAAGGAAGGTGTCGTTCCATCGTTCTGCATCCATCCCCCCTCCGATCTGTGATATCCGTTCGCCGCCGCACCAGGGACCTGACAGCAACTATGCCTTATGCAACCAAATCCAAGACACAACAGTTCACGAGACCGAAGTCCAATCTCATGAAAAAGGCGGACCAGCTTGCAAAGCTCTGCAACGCCGATCTGGCACTGATCATCCGTAAGAACGGCCGATATTATACTTACCGATCTCTAGAGCGAGAGTCGTGGCCACCGTCCATGAAAGATATCGTAAGGCCGACGGGGTCCATTGGCGGGGGATTGTCGCTAATTCATGCAGGACGAAGCATACCCATTACCCGTCAACCTCATTGCAACGGACTTTGAGAGCAAAGCAAGCATGCACGAGACTACCACCAGTACGGACGAGGAAGAATGTACCAAGGAAGTTGAGCAGTCTGAGTAGCACGGACGGTAGGTGCGCTGTCAGGGCCACAGGGCTGGGCTTGGAGCTTCGGTGGAACGGCAGGCGTGCAGACGGTGATCTGGCCCGAGTTGCTTTGTGTCAGCCACCACGTGATGTCAGCTGTGTATTCAGTCGTAGAAGCAATCAGCGTATGTAGCGGAATCAAGCATTGATATAACTTGCACATACTGACTTTTCGTAGAGTTGCGGCTGGTTGGTGACCGCTCTGTGCTTTTCAGAGGTGTTTGGGACGCTTTTCAAAGGGTACGATACTAGTTGGGGAGAGTATGTACTTTTCAAGCGTGTGTACTTTTCAAGCGTGTGTACTTGGAAAGGTGTGTACTTTCAACGGGGTGTACACCTTCAGAGGGTGTGTACTCCGGATAGGTGTGTACTTTCAGAGGGTGTGTACCTTGGAAAAGTGTATACCTTCCAAAGGTGTATACTTTTATGCGGGTCAACGTTCTACCGGCACTAATACCCCTTGCGGTTAGAGCCGAGCATTGCTGCGGTGGAAATGTTAACCCGCACACTCTACCCCATCGCTTGGCCCGTCGTGGGGTAAAACTCAGTATGAATTGCCGACCTGAAGATACCCCCTCTTTTCTCAATCGAGGAGGCTTCGGACCGGCCTCCTCGAGTAAAGATCGGCCTGCAGCACCAGCCATGGTGACTCGCTTCGAGCCGCAGATCTTTTCCTACACTACAGGGATTTGGTCTTTCGTGACGAGTGGGTAGCGGTTTCTGGAACGGGGGGTTGCCATATTTCGCTGGGGGAAACGGACTGCAGGCGGAGGCCAATGGAGAACAAGCCCGTGCGCACCACTTACTTGCGCTTGGTGGAAGGGTGGCACCTTTGACCGCTTTATTGTGGGCCCCACGCGCCCATGGGAAGGTGTGAGGGAAAGTATGTTTTTGTTAGTTTGTCGGACTGGGTTTCTGGTGACAACACGCTGGCATTGTTCTTAGTGGTGCACGGTACGGTTAGCTATCATGCTGGGAAATGGTTTCCTCTGGCGACAACAAGGGGGTCATTGATCTCCTGGTGCCGGTGCTCTCATCCCCTCCCCTTCTCAGGCTTCCTCAAACCGTCCCGCTACGAGTCACGTAGCAACTACCTCCCCCTCAACTTCTACAATACAGTGTTCTTACTGTCAGCTCCCGAGCGGACCTCCAAACATGGCCAGCAAATTTATCCCCAAGGGCCGTGTCATCCATCAACAGCTATAGATGGTCCACAAGGTCAGCTGTGTTGGAGGTCAAAAATGGCAATCTCGGCATTGGCAAACGGGGCCGGATTATGATGAAGTTGCATGCACGAGCGGGTAGATTATACATACTCTCACCATACTGCGGAAATAGATCCTAACGTCTTGTCCAGTTGCACATCCACCAATAACGAGCCACCCGTTATTGATGCCGAGCGCCAACAAGGTGGTAATCCTATGATGCACGAATGCCCGAGCAACCGAGATATGCAAGAGACTAATGAGCTGGAAATGAACAAGAAGGTGTGCAGAGCCTGGAGGGGGACCGTTCGAGAAGATATTGGAGAAAGGAGGGTAGGACAAGGGATTTGTTCTTGAGCTATCATGATACGCTATCTGTCTATGTCATTATCTATGTACATAGCATTCGCTCCTTTGTTTATGCTTGACAGCATATTTAACGGTGATGTGTTTAAAAGCCCACGTCCTTCCGGTATCTTGGACTGCTTCGGCGAAGTCTCAGGGTGGCTTAACGGACGCCAGTCTGCAATCGTGATACCCTCGCTACTCCTTGTTGACAGATCCTGGGCGTGAACTCGAATGATAGACTCCGCATCAACGGTGAAAGTGATGTTAATGTTTGGATGGCCCTTGCGTGCATGTGGTGAAATACCATCAAGAGTAAAAGACCCTAGTACCGTATTTTCAGCAACTAATTCAGACGTTCCTTGGTAGACTTTGATGACTCCACTGGTCATGAAGTCTTCCGTTGTGGTAAACGTCATAGACTTGGATATAGGAATGGTACTGTTTCGGTGGATAATTGGTGTGAAAACACCGCCAAATGTCTCAATCCCAACGGATAGTGGGATCGTATCCAAAAGTACTACGTCTTGGCCGTCTCTGTGCAGCATTTCCTTTTGGACGTCTTCGCGAAGTATTTCCCCTTGATAAGCAGCACCCTTAGCCACATCTTCTTCCGGGCTCATAGAAACGGGGTTGCGACCGAAAAATGCCTTTACGGCTGCCTTGACTTTCGGGATACGGGTCATCGCTCCAACAAGAACGACATCAGAGATATCAGATGTATTGACTTTGGCGTCCTTCATCGCAGCCCGAGCAAGTTCGATTGTTCTCTGGATTAATGGGTCCAGAAGGGTATCAGACTCGTGGCGATCGATCTCCACTTTGAGATTTTGGTTTTTGGAAATGTATGGCAAGCTGATCATAGCGCGGGAAGATGATGAGAGTGCAATCTTGACGTGTTCCGCAGCCTCGCGAAGCCTTGCGTGTGCTTTATGGGTTAAGTCCAAACACCCATTTGGTGCCCCATTAAATTTTTGAAGAATCAATCGTAAAAGAGACATGTCCAAGTCCTCCCCACCTAAACGGGTATCTCCATTTGTAGATAAAACCTGGAAAACGCCACTCCGGACCATAACGATTGAGATATCAAAGGTGCCACCACCAAGGTCGTAGACTGCGATGACCCTATCACCGGAGTGGTGCAGGCCGTAAGCCAGAGCAGCTGCAGTTGGCTCGGTTACCAAACGAACATCGAGACCGGCCTCTTGGCCGGCATCCTGAGTAGCCTGACGTTGGAGCGTGTTGAAGTAGGCGGATATAGCAATAACAGCCTTGGGAAATGATGTATTGAGTTGCAATTCTGCATTCTCGACAAGCTTTCGAATGATGCGACTAGCAATATAGGATGGTGAGTACCGACGTCCATAGGCTTCTATCCAGGCTTCGCCATTCTCATGCCCAACTATTTTGAAGGGAAAGTTGCGTACGTCGTTTTTGACATCATGATCAGTGAATTTGCGGCCGATCAGTCGTTTGGTGCCGAAGAAGGTACTGTGTGGGTTGATTGAGGCTTGCTGTTTGGCTGTTAAGCCCACTTGTAGTTTTCCTTGGGCATCAACACTGACAACGGAGGGGATAGTACGGGATCCCTCTGGACTCCTAATGATGACGGGGTCTCCAGCTGTATTGACGACACAGGCTGCTGAGTTGGAGGTGCCTTTGTTCAATAAATTAGCAACGGATCTAGGAGATCTAAAGGACTGTAAAGGTTGGGCAGTACCAAGGTCAATTCCAAGGATGGATTTTCGAGCGGCTTCCACGCTTCGTACCGTGTTGAATGTTCGAGTACCGGGTGACGCAAAGCCGATACCTGTATCTCTGCGCGAGCGACGTATCTTAGCATGTAGTAATGCCTGAAGTCGTCTTTGCCACATGGTGAGCGGGTGTTGGAGACAACGAAGCCGAAGTTATGTCTTGAAGGCTGTTTGGAGATACTGCCATATGCATATTGTTGGTACCGTAGCCACGAGGCTATTTCTTGCTCACTGTGTTCCGGTGTAGACTGGGACCATGGTCACCTCCAACTTCCGCGAGTAGCCGGAGAAAAAGCACAAGGTCAGCGCTTGTTGTTGCGACTTAGAGCCGACACTCTTTCTTATTGAACAAGCTTGAGGATCAGATGTCTTTGCGAACACAAGTGGAGCGTGTAATTGACTGGGGGATGAACGAACGACTTACGTCAATTCGGGCCGCGATGGACATACTTGGTAAGAAAACAGCTAAAGATGAAGCGGAGTTAGGGCCCTCTACCACCCGGAGTGTTGGCGGTGGGCGATGGTAGCACACGGAACTTCGGGGGTATTTGGATACACGTGTGCTCTCGCCTCCCGCTCGGGCCCTGTCTGGACCCCTGTTCGTGGCTTGTAATCTGGGAACTTTGACCGTTCTCTGAGCCTGACCCAGGGCCAGCTTATGCCTGCGCCGACTATCTACAGTCCGGTTGAACGGATCTGCCAGTCCGGCTTGGGACAGGTCACTCGCGCCCGGCTTTATGTTGTATACGAATAGCATGATGCGACAACCACTACGCCTTGCTGTACTGTCGTCTATGAATCTTCCTCTTCTGGGACCCTCTCTTGAGCGCAAAACCCACTCTCCAACACTTATAACCAAGGATACAGAAGACAAAGAGCTTCTTATTCCTGCCGAAGAGATGTCGTTAGTGCCCCATCCCCAGTTTCTCCACCAGATCAAAGTTGACGCTTCTGCTTAGGCGATTAACCATCGCATCTACGTCCTCGGCAACCTTTGGGCTGCACTTGCCCCTCTTCGTCCTATATTTCTACGGAATCGGTCACCAGGGACGTCTCAATGGCACTCGCCAACTCCTAGCAGCGCAATCATTCCACCTACACTCTATACGTGCCGCAAGTCTAAGGAAGAGGCTCTGGAGTTGCATCGCCACTTGAGGTTCGAAATCGGACGAACCTCTCTATCGACACACTTTACATCCAGTTTCCATCTTAGACTCCTTCAGAGGCCAGACGAGCCGTTGTCTACCTATCGCTCCGGAATACAGCATCATGTCAGCGGTGACGAGCTGTCGCACTTGATCAGAGTACGCCAAGGATACGTGCATGGCTAGATTGGTCCATAGCCACGGCTGATGGAAGCAATAAGATTTGGAAGATCCGCTGAAGCCTTCAGCATGAGAACCCCCATATGACAGTGCCATAACTGGGGTCAAGTTGGATCCAATCAGTCCTGATTCGGTCACCAATCTCGATTACTGTAGGGCACTTCAGTCTCATTCAAGTCACCTTAAGGTCTAGGGTGCGGTATGTGATGATCGGGCTCCAGAGCACCACTAGTGTCAAGATGCTCATCGATTGAAGAACTTCGTGTTCGGCCGGCCTTGAGGCTTTGCACGGCCCTCAGCCCAATTTGCTTGCCCATCCTAACGCAGCCTAACCTTGCTTCAACCCAGTGCATGCAGCTGATCGGCACTAGCCCAGCTGTCTTGTATAAGAAGCAGGGCTTCCCCCTCCCCCCCCCCCCCAAGCTCCTTCGACCTTTTCTTTCAGCACTCGGCAAGACTTGACCGTTAGTTGCGAAACGTCCCAGTCCATGTCCAAAGGCAAGAATACTCGAGAGAAATTGCCGCTTGGACGACCACCTGCAGCGATGTCTCCACGAATCACAAAATCGAAGAAGAGAACCTCTCACCCACCTCCCATTGATGCTTATCGTCCCTTCAGCAGCGACGAATTGACACAAATGGCAGCACTGAGGTCAAAAATCCAGGTCACGAAAAGATTGATTGTGGTCAGTGGGGCTGGTATCTCTGTGAACGCAGGCAGTGAGTTCCCATGCTATTTTAACCTCCCGTGAAGCTGGCGTGACTGACAATGTAGTTCCTGATTTCTAAACAATGCCGAAGTCGAGCCAGAATGCGTTACACATATCTGCCTACGGCTCTACAGAAGCCACAGGCCGCTTACATACTTTGATTCGAAATATTTCACGCCTCTCAGCTTTGGCCAAACCGACCAACTTCCATACATTCCTAGACAAACTCGCCCTCAGCGGCCACCTCCTTCAACATTGCACGCAAAATATCGATTGCGTTGAGGGCCATCTGCCTGAGCTTTGGGCGAAGACCGTACAACTTCATGGCCGGATCGATCAAGCCGTATGTCAATCCTGCAGATGGACCGTACCGTTCTTGGCCGATTCGTTCTGCGGGCCACATTTGCCCGGTTGTCAGCGATGCGAGGAGGTAGCCCTCGAAAGAGAAAAGATGGGGAAACGACATCGAGGGATCGGTAGGCTCCGTCCGAACGTGGTCCTCTACGGTGAAGAGAACCCTAATGGCGACACGATTGGAAAGAAGGCGGAGCGAGATCTACGAACGGGTCCAGACCTGGTGATTGTGGTAGGGACAGGCTTGAAAATGCCTGGGGCAAGAAGATTGGTCAGAGAGTTCTATCGGAGCGTCAAGAGCCGAGGGGGGCTGGCTGTTTGGATCAACAAGGACCCAGTTCCGTCCGGTCTGAAGGCTTGCTTTGACTCTACTTTTCAAAGGGACTGTGACGATGTGGTGTCTTTACTTTCCATGTGAACGCTTCTTCCCTGAATTGAGTTCGGACAGCTTCCGGAACTCCTTAGTGGAGTTTCAGATATCGTACTAAATCATAGGATGTTACTATGATCTATTTATGCTGAAAAGCTTTTCTCATATATTTAGCCCATACGTATGGCAGGCCAGAAGAAATTGAGGCTACCGAATCTTATGTGTTGCCGGTAGTTCCACGCCTGCAACGACGCCATCTTCGAGTCCAGCCATAAGAAGTGTGAGCCAAGAACTTCTTTTGCAAGGGTGGCAGCGATGCTACAATTATCGGAGGCTCGTTAATCTTGATATGGGTGGTAATCACATGGTGTACGCGCCCTTATGGGAATGATTTATTAAATGTCCACTGACATGAATTGCAGCTATCCCTGCAGTGTATAGTTCTGGTACCTCGCCTTCCTGTTGTCTCCGTGTAGCTTACTAACCTCAACATTTATATCTGCGGCCATCGCTGGAAGACTTGCCCTTGCGACCAGTGAAACAAAGATCGCTTGATGGCTTGAGTGAACCAAGTGATCGCTCGCGATCGACCTCAAGGCGGGGTGGCTAGAGAGCGACAAGTTGACCAAGCTGTAGCTAACCCTCAAGAACGCCATAATTGCACACACGGAAATAGGCGTTATGTTCTGGGGTCCCACTAATGTGAAGAGTGCTATTACCAGCTTCCGTATTCCATTTTTGAGTGCATACAGTGTCGGATTCTGGCTTGCCAAAGGTGTAAGAGGAACAGACTATAAAATATTCATCTGAATATTGGGAGCGACAAATAAGGGCATTTCCCGTAGACCAATTGCCATCTATGAACACGAAGTCATTGTTATTGATCACCTTGAAGTTGTTCATGTGACTGATGGCCAAAGAGTCAAGCTTCGTTTCAGGTTCAATTACCTGCCGCCGCAATTCCTGCAAACTGCGAGGTCATATGAAATAATTACAATCAGCGCAGCTGGAAGCTTTCGACGTTTCGGGTAAAAGTCCTAGCACGATTACTAATGAGTGGCTTTCGAGAAGGCCATAGTTACGTAGAATGCCCAAGTCGACTGCAGAAACCCTCAAAACTCGCTTAATTTATCTCTTCTGTAGAGGTTTGAATTTCATTAATACCAGCAGCACCGGCGCTGTAAAAAAGAGTACCTCTCCACCGGAACTCCCAGATTTCGGACCAGCGAAGAGTACTCTCTCAGCGAGTACTCCTCGGCCAGCATTTCGTCAAGTTTTCGAGGCTCAGTGCGGGTGGATCCCCTGGCTAAGAGGAACACTGTTCTGAACTGGACCCCGACCCCGACTTTGATCATGACCACGACTATGACCACGACTATGACCACGACTATGACCACGACTATGACCACGACTATGACCACGACTATGACCACGACCATCACTACCTCCATTACCTCCATCACCTCGTTTGTCTGATTGTTCTTCTGGGGAAGCCATGTATAACGGGACGAATGCTCTTTGTGAGACGTCCTGGAAATCCGGATTATCCTGCACTGCTACGTCATTCAAGGTGCCATCAATATGTGTAAGGTATTTCGGTCGAACTTGTCTCTTTTAATTTGCACTCTCTATAATCGACTTTGTATCGGATCTATATTGTCCTTCAGTGATCCCAGACGCTTTCCTCCTCTGTCGTTGATCGATGGCTGAGGACAGCGTCGAAGAGTTGGTGACATCCTCGTCTTCAGATGCACTCCAGCCCTCAAAATCAGTGCACACCTTTGCTCTTGCCACTTCACATACCGCTTCAATCCTATTGCCCTTCTCGATCTCCCACTCCTCGGCATTCTTCTTATTCTGTGAGTCATCGAGCGCAATTGCTGCCATAACATGAAGGGTATAACTCGCGTCATTGCCAGCATTGTGCAGATGCTCAGCGGCGATACCGTATTGAAGCAGCAAAGTACTCAGAGCAGATTGCCTACCGTCACGACGTGAAGCTTTGTAAAGATCCGAGGTGTTAATGCAATCAGCAATCATCCGAGTCACATCAAAACCTACCTCGGTAAGATACTTGATATCAGCCGCGATATTATGTCCAACGAGAATGACTTTGCACGTTCTACTCGAACAGGATGGCTGGGTAGGATTGAAGCATCCTTCTAGGACTGAAATCATATCCCGTTTGTAGATCCATTCGCTTTGGCCAAAATTAAATTTGTCTGGGCAACCTGCGACGTGGACTTTGTTGAGGAGGTGACCGTGCTCTCGGATACGGAAGTGACGAGATCGTATTTTTACAGCCCAGTTGTTCCCTTTAGCTCCAGGTTGTAGTCCCAGGAGATCTACTATGTCGAGTGTAGATATGCCGATTTCCGTAATATGCTTTTGATTAAACTCGAAAGCTTCGACATCAACCGAAATAAAGATGACGATGGTATCAGAATCACACGGCAACGGCTTGACGTCGCCGTGTATTAGTCGACCTGAATCTTCCTCGAACACTCGAGCGGTGACGGTGAGGCCCTCGAGATCGGAATAGACAGTTTCCATAGATCCCGCGGCTGGGGTCCTAGTGGTAGACAGGCCAAGATATTGCTGTGTTCGCTTGACCTGCTGCCGCCACTGTTTCTGCTTGGAGAATCTCTGCAACTTTTTCAAAGCGGATTGTTCTTCAGTCTTCCCACGTTTGACCTTATCCTTGAGCTCCATCTCTGTTACGAAAGCTTGAAAACAAGGGTCGTCGTCGCCATCATAGCTTCGTATATCGTTTCCGTCAAGGGCCATGTCTGACTCAAGGATCGTCCGCCTCAGGAAATCAACGGGCAGCAGTGGGGTTAGAGGTTTGGTTAATCTTGAACCCTTGGGAAGATCGATCCATGCATAGTAGGTCCGATGAAGCTAGTACGGAGATTTACTTTGGTATCTGAAGATGACTCGGTTGATTCTCTATGGAGTAGCTTGCTACTTATGCGCACTAGGCAGCAGCCCGCTATTAGTCGACAAAGCAACAGGCCTGAGAGGTGTTATGCTAACGATTTAGCGCAATCAAACTCGGCTTTCTAGTTGGTAGCCTAGAGTCCGGTGTGAAAGTAGGCTGTCCGTACCTACCTATTCACCTTCATCTGGTCCACGCATCTGTATCTGCGAGATGGCAGAGCAAGATTACTACAGCACCGGACAGAATCCGCCATCAACAACCACGGCAATCCCCTCCACCACAGCCATGCCGAGAATATAGAACTGAAGCATACATACATACCAAGAAGCTATGCGCCATGGCAGCAAGCCTACAATAGTCAACACTACTGCACGTTTCTGTCCCCCCGGCATTGTCCACTTCAGGTTCATTTGCCCCTCGGATCCTAGTTCATCGATCTCCCGAGCACAGCAAATGATTTGCCAATGAAACAATAGCAGCATCGACATCCTACGCAGTCCTCTTTCTCTGTACCCTAAAACCTCCCAATGCCTACAACGACTTCCCAACGCCGCATCAGATCATGATCGTCCACATTGCTACTCTCACGACACGCACGGTAACAAAGAAAAGCGAAATATCTATCAAGCACGAGACAGCTTCTCAACCCTTTATTTCGAATTTTCAGCGTCGATAAACAGACGGGCAACCCACAGAACCATCGTTGACGCGTCAGCTTCGTCCTACCTTCAGGCACCCGCTGGGACAACCCGTCAGCACCTCGATGAGAAGAATGGCAGCGGTGCGATAGTTGTTGAGGACCCATGGAGTTTGATGGAGAACATAACCATGTCATATCGTCAGAGCCAAGCTTGACGAGGACTTATTGGGCGGTGATCGACAAGCGAGAAAGACGGGGACGCCAGTCTGACTTGGTTTGAAGAGCGGAGGAGATTTTCAAGAACCATTGTGACGGTATATAAGGTCCTTTTGCAAGTGTGAATCCCCGGCACGGTTCCGTCTACAATTCCTAGGGTTGCTCCTTCCCTACGCTTTTCAATCTAGTGTTTGTTACTCCCCCCTCCAAACCTCCCTTTTCCTCTCTTTCTCTCTCTCTCTCAAGACGAATGGAAGAGGATATAAGCTAGACGGATGGTTGAAGACTACGATCTTCGAATATGGAATGTGTGTCGGCAGATATGCAGCGTCCGAGAAGAACACATCCTATCGAGCAGGTCCTCGCCCTACATCTGCCGCATCAATGCGTTCATTTGCAACTGCTTAAATACATGCACACACTGCGCCTTGTATAGTGTACCTTTGTAATTGGGCGACCCTGTAAGATCCGAGATATTAAGAATAATAATTGAGTGCGTAATACATCTTTAGGCATCTACCGTGGCACCGCGCTCGCACAAGAGGAATTGATCCCCTTAAAGCCTCAGCCGGCGCGCTTGTATCTCATCAAATGCGCCCTTCACAAGCCGCGCAAGTGTTCGAGGCGGATTCCAGGGTGAACTTTGGTACAACGGACATGGGAGATCTGAGAGGCGGCAGAGTCCTGTTCTCTTTCCATGCCAGTTCTTACGGTTCCTGCCCATTGCCCGTGCTGTCGATTACTACTTATGTGTCGTCCAAGAAAAGGTTTGATGCGCCCTCTTCTCTTCCAGCCGCCAACCCTTGTCCAACCATTATGCTCGCTCCTCCTCTTTCAAGTCCAATAGATGGTCTTCCGATTGAGTCTGTATGATGATTTTACCGGCGATTGCTTGGGCAAATTTCGGGAGGAAGTCATCTTTCGGATCGTCGCTGCTAACGTACGCCTTCCAGCTGACGTGAACGGGAGCCACTCCAGCACAAGTGCGAGTGGGAAGAGAGAACCTTGTTGGGGCCAAGTAAAATCGAGGACACAAATCGGTAGCCCCTCGAGTAAACTAGTCGAACGAGCAAGTAAAATGGTGGTTTGGAAAAATCTGATGAGGGAGACGGTTGTAGAAGGCCTGGACGATGGAGTTCTCGGATGATAACTCGATCTATAATTAGGCTGTCGACGGGCCGAGCCTTGGGGTTTACACCCCGCTATGATACGGTCAGCCGTTTCTAAAAGATTCTTACTATGACCTCTACTTTAGACAATTGTTGTCTGGAGTAGAGTCTTGACTCACATCGGGTCCAGCATCGGATACAGTCGCCTATCATCAATATATACTCTCGAAGATTCCTACACTGGTGTTCGAGATAATCCCGTACCGATTCTGATGCCGTCTGCCAATCTCACAGTAGCGCCGCAATGACGTCCAAGCAAGATTCACGGTCCAGTCCAAGCGATGTCGTACATAAGAGCATAGGCCATATAACCAAAGGCATATTCAGGCTCAAGAACGATAAGAGCACAACACAAGCGCGGCCCCAAGTGGCACAGTCTGGCGAAGGCTCGAAAGTATATCGATCAAAGTGACATTCGATTCCACTTTCTAACATTCCTATAGGATGACTTGGAATCATTGCTAACCCAAGAGCCGGCAACGTCGCCAATGGATTTGCTTCACCCTCAGGGGTCACCATTCGCCATAGACCAAGAACGATGTTCACCACAGACCCAACACAGTCATAGTAACGATGAGGTCGCTACTAGAGATGTGGAGAAGTCCGAAGATCTGTGGGTACACGCATATGAAGCATTGAAACTTCGAGAGCCGGATTTGGTGGCAGCTTATGAGCGTCATTTGGCCCAGTTAGCCCCTGCCGTGACCAACTCCACACATCCTTCCCTGAGCCCTGGACTTATTGAGACCATTGCCAAATCGAAGTTGCAGGACCGCGAAGCCGACCAGTGGATTGTACATCTTGGTGAGCAGCCGGTCAAAGTGCGGGAACAGGGGGAAAAAGTCATCAAATTCATCCTCTGGTCCAACGGTATCATTTCTCAAGCTGTTAGCGCCCAGCCATACGCGGCGCTAGCGTGGTCAGGAGTATCGATTCTCCTTCCGGTAAGCTGTGCCCTTGTATCGAGCTGTACTGGTAGCTGCTGAAAAGAATTCCAGCTATTGCTCAATTCCTCCCAACAGAGTCAAGCTATGATTGAAGGACTCAATTCCGTTTCCGACCTTTTGCGTTTGTACAGGATCAAAGAGATTTTCTATCTCCGGGCTGCAGGTAAACCCGCTCATCCCGACTTCGTGCAGGCTGTCGAAGAGCTTTATTCCACTGTCTTCGAGTATCAAGCCCGACTGATCTGCCATCTATCCCAGAAGTCGCCCAAGCGTGGCCTTCGGGGCATATTAAAGCTGGATGATTGGGAAGGCATGCTGAAACGGGTCCAAGCCTCCGCCGACAAATGTACGCAGTATTGTACATTCTCGGACAGAGAGAGAGAGAAAGAGTTCTACGACAACGAGTCGTCTCGCATGTTGCAATCAGTCGATATCCAGAAACGCATCCTGGACACGTTTGAGGCATCTCAAGCACGCAGACAGCAGGATCGTCGAGATGACAAAGAGGCCGAGTTGCTCGAAACTCTGGCATCGGATTACAAAAGCGACAAGGACTCGGTCTCGATAAGAGTTCCTGGTACCTGCGAGTGGTTCTTAGAAGATGACAGGTTCCTGGAGTGGCGGAACAGTAATAACTCAAGACTTCTCTGGGTTTCGGCGGGCCCCGGATGCGGAAAGTCTGTGTTATCACGATGCTTGGTTGATGAGAGGAAAGTTTGTACCAATGCCATGGCCTCGACCGTCTGCTATTTCTTCTTTAAGGACGGCCAAGAGCAGCGTACGCGTGGTGCGAATGCGCTCAGTGCTATACTCCACCAACTCTTCAACAACACCTCTCTCATTAGCCATGCGCTTCCAAGTTCTAGGAGCTATGGCAAGAAGCTACGGGACGCATTCAGCGAGCTGTGGGGGATTCTGATCAAATGCGCTCAAGATTCCGAAGCGGGCGAAATCATTTGTATTATTGATGCTCTGGATGAATGCGAAGAGGACGCAAGGAGCCAACTACTAGCGAAGCTGGTGAGCTTTTTCTCGCAAGAGGAAGCACATCAGGGCCCTTCATCCAGACTCAAGTTCGTTGTCACCAGTCGTCCTTACGATGACCTTGAAGAGGAATTTCAACCCCTCTCCGGTGTTAGTACATATGTGCGTTTCGACGGTGACGATAAATCACAGAGAATCGGCCAGGAGATTAATCTGGTGATTGACCACGAAATACCACGTATTGCGGGAGGCTTTACCGATGAGCATCGTAAGCGCATCTCCGATCGTTTAAAGGGGATGAACAACCGTACTTACCTTTGGCTTTTCCTCACAATCGACATCATTGTTGGGTCTCGGAGCAAGTACAGAAAGCCATCCAGTATAGATTCATTACTATCCAATCTGCCATCGGAAATCTCTGACGCATACGAAACGATTCTGGCTAGGAGCTCAGACATTGACCATGCTCAAATCCTGCTTCAGCTTATTGTGGCTGCGACAAGGCCGCTTAGCCTTGAGGAAGCCAATATTGCGTTGACTTTAGCAACTCAAAAAACGTGCACGTCCCACAAGGAACTTGACTTATGGCCACTACCAGACTTCAAATCTACCGTCCTAAATATATGCGGCCTCTTCATCGGCATTCACGATGGAAAGATATCCTTGATCCATCAGACCGCAAGAGAATTTCTTCTAAGGACCAAAAAATCGCCTTCGTACCCAGACAAGTGGGAAGGATGCTTGGATATAGCAACAGCACATGGCATAATATCCCGAATCTGTCTCGCCTATCTCAACTTCGATGACTTTGCTGGTACGTCACAAAACCATTCAAGTCAGAATAGCTATGCTCAACGGGAAGGCGAACGTTACCATCTCCTTAACTATGCAGCTGTCAATTGGGTAGCTCATTATAATTCCCAGCCGAGTGAGTTTGCCAAAAATGCACAAAAAGCTGCTCAGAACCTGTGCAATACATCACTACCACAACAAAGTTACTGGTTTAAGATTTACTGTGAATCGGAATATCTGATATTTGAGGACTGGACTAGCTTAGGGATAGCGTCCCTGTTTGGACTAAGATATGTCGTCGAAACTTTTCTAACCGAAACAGTTGATGTCAACGCTCAAGGTGGACACTATGGCAACGCACTGCAGGCGGCGTCATCAGGAGGTTATAATCAAGTAGTGCAGATGCTGCTGGACAAAGGAGCCGACGTCAACGCTCAAGGTGGAGACTATGGCAACGCACTGCAGGCGGCGTCATCAGAAGGTTATAATCAAGTGGTGCAGATGCTGCTGGACAAAGGAGCCGACGTCAACGCTCAAGGTGGAGACTATAGCAACGCACTGCAGGCGGCGTCATTACGAGGTCATAATCAAGTGGTGCAGATACTGCTGGACAAAGGAGCCGACGTCAACGCTCAAGGTGGACACTATGGCAACGCACTGCAGGCGGCGTCATCAGAAGGTTATAATCAAGTAGTGCAGATACTGCTGGACAAAGGAGCCGACGTCAACGCTCAAGGTGGACACTATGGCAACGTACTGCAGGCGGCGTCATCAGGAGGTTATAATTAAGTAGTGCAGATGCTGCTGGACAAAGGAGCCGACGTCAACGCTCAAGGTGGACTCTATGGCAACGCACTACAGGCGGCGTCATCAGGAGGTCACAATCAAGTAGTGCAGATGCTGCTGGACAAAGGAGCCGACGTCAACGCTCAAGGTGGACTCTATGGCAACGCACTGCAGGCGGCGTCATTACGAGGTTATAATCAAGTAGTGCAGATGCTGCTGGACAACACGGCTAACATAAACCAGAGAGACACAAATGGCAGAGCTGCGCTTCATTTCGCCTCTGCTGGAGGACACAAAACTATTGTTGAGTTATTCTTCAGTCTTGCATCTGATCTGAGTATGACCGACATGCAAAGACGAAATTGTCTTCATCATGCAGCGTCCAAAGGTTCTACTGATTTGGTCACTTGGCTTCTGGAGCAGGGCTTTGACCCCAATCTTACTGATCGGGATGGCTGGACTTCTTTGCACTGGGCTGCCAAGAATGGATCCATTGAAACTATCCGTATCTTGAAGGACGCAGGCGCTGTATTAAGCATCGAGGCGATTAAAGGATGGACACCACGTTCAGTTGCAGTGTATCACCATAATGAATCCTCAGTGATCCCGGCAGCCAATATCACTAGTGGATCTCCCCAGTCAGGGCCAGCATTGATGCCGACTTTCGGCAGTCCAGTCTTTGAAATAGATGGAGATAAGATTATCCCTGGTGTTTTTCAAGAGGGAGTTTACTGTGATGGCTGCTTCTTGGTAAGTCAAAAATCGGATGGACTGAAAGTCCTGTCATCTGATTCCAGCAGGACATATATGGCCCACGATATCGATGTCTGATTTGTCCAAATTTCGACTACTGCTTCAAATGCAAGCATTCATCGGATGACACGCACCGGGATCATAAGTTTGAGGAAGTCTGTATAGGTGGCTAAGCACTACATATAGGATTAGGAAGAAAGAGCTGTAATTGGACGCGTGGAGCCAGAAGAAAAGTTTCAAGGCCCTTACTTCTCAGAAATTTTCCTTCTCAAGGCTGGCTTCAGCTCATACAGCTTTGCACCGTATCTGGCAAATATCTTGCACTGTTTAGTGGAACCTTCCAACCAGCATGTTACCCACCGGTATAAAGACCCAGGTCGAGCTTAAGTATGTTTAGGACCTCATTCACAGAGGTTGCTGTTGTGTTTCTAAAGTATTCCACCATACCTGTTAGGTTTTGCACTTCTTGCTGCAGCAATTGCTTGTCTACTTCAGCTGCTTGTATCATCAACCTTGATCGAGCCGCTTCTTCTTCGGCCAGATACTTCAATTCTGTCGCATTTTTCGCCTGATGATGTAACTTGTTCAGCTCAGTGGCCATTTTGAGCTTCTCCCTCTTTAACTGTTCGATCACTGTGGTGAAGCTGATTTCGGGGCTAGAGGTATCCTGTTCATTCCGTTAGTCATGGCCGAGCAATGGACACGTCCACCTACTCGCGCTCCTCGTCTTTCCTCGAGCAATTTCCACTCCGCAGCGTTGCTTGACTCCCGTGCCAGAACAGCTTCAATTGATACACCAACTCCTCGACACAATTCTCTGTAAGCGCCGATAGAATGCTTGCTTATCTGTTTCTCGAAGAGGTGGTCTTTCTCTGGCAGCATCTACCAGGTATACGGATCATTAACACTTGTGATCAGCGTACTTCTGCCGGCTCAATTGAGATTCCAAGCTTGGTCACTTCGTGACTTTGCTAGCTGTATGTATTCTCCCTTGGATAGTTGGACCTTACAGATGTGTTCGGATGATTTATGTCGGCACTTTGTTCTATAAGCCGCACGGTCTAGATTACTTGACTGGAGTGTAGCTATTTGATCAGCGCTCCACATGCGGAGAGGAGGTACGCTGAGCTTGAGTTGTTATTAAGGCCGACTAATCGAGAGAATAGATCGGATGTTCGACGTTTGAGTTTTTAGATGAAGCTTGTTTCCATTGAGAACACCATGTCCAAGCTTCTCATTCGGTTTGGGCGATTCAACCCCCAACACTAGGCCACCAGCTTCAATGCGGGGCACCACCGCCAGTTATAGCCCCTTCCCGCCAATTCTGGCATCCTCCAGCCAGTTCTGGTACCCCCTCCCCTTCTAATTCCGGAAGACATTGAACGTAGAAACGAGTGGAGTTAAAATCTGCTCCTTAGAAACTGTGAGCGAGTAGAGACTTGCGGCGAGTGAGCACTCTCAGGGAGTAGGCTCTACTTTTGGGCGACCCCCGCGCTGTATTTAGTCTCACCCAAAATAGATTTTCGGTCACCCTCTTCGTTTTTGGTCGCCCTTCAGTAAGCATCTGTTACGATTGCTGCGCCCCCTTTCAGTCTGCATGAGTGCAAACTACGCCTGGTGCGTACTGCTTCATTTTCTAACAGATAATGACGGTATTACAGTAAATAACCTACCGCCATCCTAAGTTACAATGACGGGAAACCGGTTCCAGTGGTATTTACAAAGATGTACTCATACAGGATCCAACGCTCCATAGCTTGATCCACACATAGAATTTCTAATACGATACACTTCTAACACCGCCGTCCTAATATCCGCTCTCTTGTTTCGTGCCCTTGTTCTGGCATGGTACCAGTACGCAATAATTGGATGAATCCATCGGAATCGGGTGAGTCGGGGTTCGCAGTGAAAACGAAGTCGTATATAACAGTAACATTACCCTCCGATGTAATCCTTGCACTTCATTTTCAATTTATGACATCTAATACACTATAATAGTATTAGTACAGAGAGAAGTCTTCGAAACTATTAGGTACCTTACTTACAGGCTTGTTCCTCTATACTTTCCGCTAGGCTGTCTGCTGAGGCCAACAATCTTCTATGCAGCTTTGACATTGGCCTCCAACATCAGACTTCTTACATTCCTCGCTCCAGGGTATAATATGCATCACACTATAATAGCATCAGTACGCAAGGGGGATAAGTCTTCCAAGGTATTTACCCGATCGCCTCTGAGATTCTAAGATATAGTCAGCTTACGCCTCATTCAATAGCAGGAAAAGGTTTCATTAACATACTTCTGGATGATCTTTGACTTGTTCAAGAGCAAATGTATATAATAAAGAGTAGTCCGCTGTCGGTTGTCGCTTGGTGGTGATTTACAGCTATCGATGCCGTCTTTCAGAGATGTATCGACTTCATCCTTATTCTGATCTTCCAAATTGACATTCCACTCCCGAAGATATGTTTCTGCTGGGGTCGCATGTTGAAGGGAGGGTGTTGGCGCATAAATAGACTGGGTTGTCTCCCGGAAGGCGATATAAGGAATTATAGGATCGCCGTTTCCCTTCTAATACTGCTCAGTGTAGACACGACCGTTGAACACATCTAAATAGTCCATCTGATGTAGACTAATGTTCGTAGGACCCAAGGATTAGCAGGGTCATTCAAAATATGTCGGAAGCTACCCTCAAGATCAAGTGGAGCAATGAGCCATCTTCAGATTATTCGTTGGATCGAAAGAACTCCCGACAAGGCTCCAGCCGCGCCTTTACCGGGGTCGTCCGAGGCCTCTATCACTCCGGTGGCTACTGCTGATGATCCACAGGATCTTCCGGAGTTGGTTTATAGCGAATCGATGTCACCTCCCGATACGGACAAGCTACACTCGGTGGTCGACTTGTGTCTGAGCTAAAACGTCCTACAGAAAGAGCTGTATAGCGAGCTTAAATAGTTGAGAGACTTGCTAGGAACCAACACTGATGAACACGAGTCCCGACTGCCTGGCGAGGATACCCTGTTCTCTCAATACCTACGTTCCCGATCCCCGTCATGCTTTTCCGTATAAGGCATCGGCGGCCGCCACGACAGCGATGGAGGAACATATTCGCAAACCGTCACCCCCAGTGAGATTTGCCTCTGCGCCGAGGACCCCCATCCGGCGGATGTGATCGATCAGAATACCGTCAAGGTGTCATAGTGGTATATATATAAAGATATCCCAAGTAGCTAGAAACAGCTCGTTATGTAAAAGATTTAGGTACAGGATGGAGCAACCATCACACTGAATTTAAGAAATGTGACTCGACCGGACCCATTTCCTAGGGCTAGAATATTATCGCGGATGGTATATACACCTGGACGGCGGTTAGGTGGAAGCCAAAGAACATTGTAACCCTTATAAGTCACCCATTCCCTCTTGACATCTATTGTGTATAACGCATTAGCTAGACCCTGCATGTAGGGAGAAACTTCTAAAGAAAATGCTGGTATCTGAAGAAGTCTCCCGTCTATCTCCAGCTGGGACCTATCCTGATTAAAGGAGAGACATCCGTTGTAATTATGTTCACTTTCCTGAACTACAGTCCCTGTTTTAATATCCCAGAGTCGGACAGTGTTGTCATCAGATGCAGAGGCTAGAAGCCCGCCGTCAGGAGAGAAGACTACCGCGCTGACCCAATCTAAATGACCTTCGAGCGTGCCTCGGGAGGCTCCTGTAGCCGGATCCCAGAGTCGGATAGTGTTGTCATTAGATGCAGAGGCTAGAAGCCGACCGTCAGGAGAGAAGACCACCGCGCTGACCCTATCTGAATGACCTTCGAGCGTGCCTCGGGAGGCTCCTGTAGCCGGGTCCCAGAGTCGGACAGTGTTATCATTAGATGCAGAGGCTAGAAGCCGGCCGTCAGGGGAGAAGACTATCGCCCAGACCCCATCTGAATGACCTTCGAGCGTGCCTCGGGAGGCTCCTGTAGCCGGGTCCCAGAGTCTAACAGTGTTATCATTAGATGCAGAGGCTAGAAGCCCGCCGTCAGGGGAGAAGACTACCGCGCTGACCGAATCTGAATGACCTTCGAGCGTGCCTCGGGAGGCTCCTGTAGCCGGGTCCCAGAGTCTAACAGTGTTATTATTAGATGCAGAGGCTAGAAGCCCGCCGTTAGGGGAGAAGACCACCGCGCTGACCCAATCTGAATGACCTTCAAGCGCTTGTAACGAGGGAGTCCAATCCTTTTCGACAATTGGAAGTCTTTCAATCCACTTTGGTAGTTCGTTTGAAAACTGGCGCTTAACAATACTAGCTTCTGGGCTGAAAACAAGGCTAGAGTTATAGAGCTGGAGAGGTACCGTCTCTGCAATGTGTCTAGACTCTAGAATGATCCGTTTTGCATCATTCACAAAGGCAAGTAAGTCTATATCGGCTTGAAACTAGAGGTTGGTCGGATCAGCATCTAAAACATACAGCAACATTTTTGAACCACTTACCGCAGGTATGGAGCCCAATGTTTTTATCATAAGCACAGCCTCAGCCATCTTGCCTATCAAGCTCAGGGCTTCAAGCCAATGAAGGAAGTGGTGCTGAAGAAATGCGTATACTTGTGTACTATCGTGCAGATTGGGGTTGCTTTTACGAAGATGATCAATCCAATATTGACAGGCGTATTGAATATGAGGAGGCAGGTATCGATCCACTATGGTACTCTCTATTTGACTCCTCGGTGTACCAGGCGTCTTTAGGTGGCAAATGTTTCTTCTCAGGGTCTTCGACATGACATCTAAGCATTGCTGAGCGATATCGTGATGAGTCTTCCCTTCGTCAATCCAGAAACTTCCATCCGGACATCGATTTCGGTCGAGGAGAAAGTCACGAAACGATGGGTGAAGCAATCGAATCGGTGAGCCTTGATCTTCGGGAACATTTACGATGGATTTGAGAGATTCGAGTGTATGTGTCACCTCTGATAGATTTGGAAGAAGCCCCGTCGACGCAACACTAGAGAGTGAATCAAAGAGTATCACAATCGGTCCCATCGTGTCCCTAAAGTGTCGACTCAATATCGATTTCTCTTTTTCACTGCACTCCCCAATTACAGAGCTCTCAAGGATCTGGACATACATCTCATCCAGCCGTTGCGTCGGGGATTGTCCGTCGTCACTCCCTCGGAGAACGATGTCTAGACGCTTTGCTGGAAGCCATTTCGGATCCTGAACGAATCGACATACAGTTGCGGCATAGATGAATAGGCCACGGGATCTCCTTACAAGGATCTCAAGCTTTTGTTCACCAGGCCAGTCCAACGGAAGCGAGCGGCTCTTTCCGATCTCATACAGTTCATGCCTCAAGAAAATAGCGATGTCATGTCGAACAATAGCGGGAGAAATAGTATGAAGCTTGAAATCCTCATGCATGTCTCTAGGGATAGCATGAAAGCCAAGTTGAATTGGAGTTTCAGGCCGGCTTGTCACAAGCACTCGAAGCTGCACAGTACGGAGATCTTTGACCTCCCTCAGGAGTTGAAGAAGTGACAGGATATCTTCTTGACGGCCGCATTCATCCAACGCATCAATCACCACCACGAAGGACAGAGGGGACTGTGGGTCGCCGCTTAATTTCATTAGTGGTTGATGAATCAATTTGATCCACTGATCACGCATGGATTGCCGAGATATATTGTCATGTTCGGCTATCGCTTCACAGATGAGGTGTCTAAGCGGCCGGCACGCTGCCGCCAGCTGGATTGCAATGGTACTGAAGAGTTTACTAGTATGGTTGAGGTCCCCCCGACCTCTGGAGAAGAAGAAGTTGGCCACAAATCGCCTTTGCTCGGTAAGAGTCCGTGTGATAGTGCGAGCGATGGTGGATTTGCCTGTACCGGCCATGCCATTCAACCAAAAGATGCTCTTGTGGCATGGATCAGCGCTCCATTCCATGATCTGGTGTAGAAGATCCACACGGGTGTCGGGAAGACAGTAAGGCTCGTGTTGCCGCTCGTAGGAATCAAAGTTGGCACCGACCGCGTAAGGTAGCTTGGAAAGGCGCCGATCTTGCTCAGCTGAATCCAGTTTGACGTCAACTTCCAGGAGTAAAGAGCTGCAAGGGTTAGCTTGATCGGGGAAATTGATTTAGAGATACCTTACGTCTGATCTACATTCAGAGCGGTACGGAATGTAGATTTGTATCTCTCAAGAACACCGATAACCTTTTCTAGCTCTTTACTTTCAAATGGCCACTTCAAAGCTCGAATCCCATACCGGCGCATAGCCTTCCGACCCTTTCCTGGCTCTAGCTTCTCCTTGAACCGCCTAAGATCCGACAAGCATGATTGGATAGGTTCGTCAAGGGCATTTGACGTAAAGAGCTTTTCTGCTCCTGGTTTTTGTGCAAGCTCTTGCAAATTCTGAAGAACTTCAATAAGTGCTCCAACCTCCCGCTGAAAACGATGGATGTCGTTTTGGGCACTCTTCACCTGGGAGTAATACTCGGCACAGAGAGACGCAACCTTGGCAGATATTTGAACAAGAGCAACGACGCTTGCTGCGGCACTGACGACGTCCATTGCAGGGTCGAAAAGCCTGGCAGCCAATGTAATAACCGTTTGGGGGGGGGGGTTAATATTTTGCAATACTGAGGCTTTCGTCGCACAACACTCACGCATCCGATTGGCTTACCAGAACAATTTACGGCCAATTTTTCTCGTTTGCTTTCCTCCTTTCCTCTGTACGCCCAAGGCTCTATGGACTGGTACGTTTGACGACTAAAAGTACTGCGAATGAAACCTGTGCAGTCTTTGATACCACGGTCTCTCATCTGAAGTGGTTTTAATGGGACGGTTTATCGGTAACTCGTTCACCACGAGCGTTGCGTCGTTTTCTTTCCCTGGCAGCATAGTAGTGAAGTTGCGCTTACCTCTCTGCCCTCCGAAGCGGGGAAGCTTCCTAATGCGCTCATCGTTCACTTCGGTAGGGCTGACTAACCCCGCTATTGAGGGACTGTGAGCTTACGTCCGATTCAGTCATCCAATATCTGTTGGAATGACCACCTCAGCAGACGATGACCAAATGGCAAGCCCGAACACAAAGGAAACCAGTGTACATGCACTGCCGTAACGTTTTCACTGGTCCGAATGCTCGCGTTCGGAAAGTCAAGAAGGTCCGAAAATTGCTGGAGAAAAACCAGCATTCGTTTGCGACTCTCACAAATGAGTACAACCTCGAGACGATCTGTAACGTCGCAAAGGAGCTTCTAGATGCCGGTATCTTCAACTCAATTTCGGAAGCCGAGACGCACTTTCCTCGGCTGTTCCCGTCTCCAAATAGAGGTTGGGAAGAGAGCGAGTCTTCCGATTTTGAAGCAACCAGGTCTGAGGTGGAAGCCATGGAAGACGTCATCCCTTCAGAGAAAGAGAGTATCAAAACCTCGCATGGTCCGAGTCCGAAGCCTTCGTCATGCGGTAAGAATGACCTATCTACACAAGGATCAAGAGTCGTCCTGAGCTGAGCTTGAAAGCGCCATATCCCTCATCATTCACGGATTCCCGCCCAACGACCCTACCTCCTCCGACGCCCCTCGCACCGACCCTTCATCCTCTTTATCTGCCCTACCAGATACAGCATCGGCTTCTCACAATGATTCAGTACATCCTTGAAGAGTGCTGCTTCAATTTTGGGACCCGGTGGCTCCCGGACGTACTCAAGGCGAGGTCATATAAATGCGTGGAATCCATAAAGCTCACTCGGTGGACAAAAATTCCGTTTAAGTACGGCCAAAACCTTCCGTCACAGGCCACGTCTGAGATACTAGGCGTATCCTTTCGTGATGTCCTCTTCAGGACACATCAGATCCGGCACGCGGCAGTTCATTGACGACCGACAAGCGTATGTGAGATCGAGGAGATGATTGGCAATGCGATATGGCTTACGACGATTCTGAAGGATGCTTTACGAACGAGCAGAATGGAACTGATACGAAAGGAAGTGGGAGTGATTTCAGAAGAGCTGAAACGAGTACAAAATGGGTTGGAGCGGCGGATGTCGGAAGAGCTCGCGATGATTGCAGATAGAAGAAGGCTGTTAGCCCAACGTGAGGAGGAAGCAATCGACCTCATACTCAGCGAAGGCAACCAACATCGATCGCGCCTAGGATCAAGACTGGATGAGCTTCTGATACCGTGTCTGAAAGGCACCGGTTCGGGTTTCCTATATCCTCAAGAGATGAGCTGTGCGGAGATGGACGAGACGATTCTCAAACTAGAAGACTTCGGAGGGGGCCAAGATCAATGGAAGGAGAAACGCTAACAGCCAGACTGGGGAATGAAGTACCCGTGGATCAGCGCATTGGATTCGTTCTTTCGAGGACCCTTTCGCTCGCCCAGAGTCCTTCGGCAGGAACTTAAGAAGAATGAACGGCAAGGTTTATTTACAGAGCAGCCATCTTCAGTCTTAAAGCAACCCGTCTTTCCATGATCCTATGACCTAACTCCAGGTGACACTAAATACACGATTGGACAGAGACCCCTGTTACAACAGAGCATACAAGCCACTAGATCGAGTGGGGATGACTGTAGAGCTAGATTAGCAATGTCCTTATTGGGGCACAAAGAATATACACAAGGGACAGGAGCGCAATTAGTCGATCGATTAATTCGCCTCCAGATCGTTCGATGAATGAAGTAATGGTTAACGGGATTGGCTCATGGCACGAGGGGCGATGGAGGCGTCTTTCTGCTAGCAAGAAAATTGCTTGGATAGACTGTAAAAGACACTACTTAGATAAGGCATGCGACTCTATCATCGTTTCCATATTCGCCCACTATCTCCGAGCTAGCTCAGAATCTTCTTGCCATCCTCCAAGTCTTTCTGCTCTTTTTCAAGCTGTACCCGCATTCGCTTTATTGTTAAGTCCTCCCCAGCCACTTCTTCCAGCTGTCTGGGTGTCATTCCAGCCACCAAAGCCGGGGAGAACAACGTCAGCGGCGTTTTCAATCCCGTAATCAAGAAATAGTCGGCTGCTTGCATGCGTAGGGAGTCAGTAAATCGTTTAAGGGCGACTTTATAGTACGAGTGTAAGATATCGTGGAGATCTTGAATGGCGTGGTCGGCGTTGCTCATGGGATGATTTTGCATAATATCATCAAGCCTGAGGACCACTCCATGCTTGCAATCAGAAACCGCTTTACTCTCCATCCCGGCGCGCATCCGTCGTTGACGACTGCCAGACCAATGAGCGGATTAGCCTTCGTTGGCGTGGCAAAACTATGCTTACCACTTTTCCAGATTTTCATTGAAGTAGTGGTTGAGCGTGGCCGGAGTCCCATCAAGCTCAATCTCTAAAAGAAAATTGACATGGGCTACGGCCGACCTGTATTTCTCCAGCAGGTGATCCGAGAGTAGAGACATCACCCTGAGTTGGACTCGCTCAACGGGACAGACCACACGCAGGAGATCAGTGACGAAATGATGAGTCAACGTCACGATGTCAGCGATGAATTTTCCACTTCCTCGACTGACGCTTCATGGTCACCGCGAGGAGCGAGGAATTGAGAGTTCCAAGTTCAAAGCCCCGCGCGCCGCGATAGACTTCTTTCAACCAATCATGAATGCTTCCGCGCTGTGGTTCAGGCAGCTTTTCAGGCGCTTCTCCAAGCTCTGGATGATCCTGAACCTGCCGGACCTCAAGCTTTCCTTCCGGTTCATCATTATCGCCATCAAGTTTAATAGCGGCGACGTGTGAGGCTTTAAAAGTCCATTCGTTAGAGGGTTTATAGGAAACTTTGTCCGTTTCACTGGAGTCGAAGTGAAAGGTATGCCCCTTGCTTGCCATAGCTTCTGACATGAGGTCGCTGCGGTTGACCACGGCAGTTGCGAGCCGGAGCGTTGGATTTTTGTCAAACACGTCACTGCGACCGTAATTGGACGACAAGAGAATCTTTAGGTAGTCGGAATTATAGGTTCGATGATTGAGACGTATCAGGGGTGGGGAATGTGTCCCCACCTAGTCTCGTCATGGAACCAATCTCGGTGTCAAGCTCCATTACGGACACCGTATCTAGGTAGGCAGTCCCCGAAGCTTTTTCAACGAGGGCCTTTCCTTGCTTCCAGGGAACAATAGTGAAAATGATTAGGGTTCGGCACATGTCCCGCCACGCACTTAAAAAGAGATGGATGGAGGAATCCAACAAAGCACAAAGCACAGAGCACAGCGTTTATCTATGCATGGTATCAAGACGAAAAGAGATTATGCAAGAACCTGACGCCCCGAATCATGCCGGACTATCCCCATTTCTCATATCCGCAACAGCGAATCATTAAACCTCATGTGGCCAGTTGTGTAGGCCCCTTTCGTGTGACAAACATTGTTGGCATATATCTCTTCCGCGCGAGATGGATCCTCAGCGTTCCTTCGCCGTAGGAACTGGGACGCTCGATTTCGACTGTGTCGGCCAGGGTTTCGGCTGGCCTTCTTGTTCTCGGCTCTCTTACATTGAATCAAGGCGTTTGCGTTCAAGGTCACAGCGAGTCCGAACATCGAGCTTCCCAAGGGAGCACCGCAATTGGGATGACACCCATATTGGCCTCGACAACATCGGCGTTCTTCCAACAATATGATTTTGATCTCAACCCTCGCGCCACGCTCCACATCGAATTTCGTCGCTTAGTGAATGTTCGTAAATGGAAACAAGGGTCAAACAGCAAGAAATTCGAGAAGGCTTAGATGCAATGTTTCGGATCAGAGGTTCCTGTCGGCTACAACGTCGACGGGAGTGGAAGTCGTGTTAGAGCTCCATATGGCGCGGATAACGAAGATTTTTCCTCTATGCTCAGCAGCCTTCAAAGCCTCGACCTCGGAGGAAGATCGCGGAAAGCAAGGGTCCGAAGGGTTAGCGCAGAATTTACATCTAATTACGGGAGCGACGCCCGCGTCACGGAGAGGTGGCAAGAGCTTTGCTAGGATTGCGGAATCAATCCAGTACCGCCATCAATCAACCAGTGCAAAAAGGTGCAACCCCTGCAGTAATATGCTCGACGGCATCCGGGTGGTTATATCCATGCTAATATATCTATCCATTTATAGGCGCTCAAAGGCGTAAATATCAACATCTATTATTTCCTCGATGCAAAAAAAGCCGGAAGGATGGCGCACCACTTTCGGTCCAGAAAGGAGTTGTCGGTATATATAGAAAATAATCCGGACCAAAAGTATCCGTTGGAAATGGCGAAGGAGAGCAAGTTCTTGAGTGCACTGCTCATCGAATGCTGGTAGGGCCGAAATGTATATGAGAGCTGGGGTTGACGCATGGATGGACGGAAACGCAATTAAGGGCATCAGCAAGGAACAAGTCCTATATGCACTTTCAAATTGGCGGGTACGGATTAACCACCTGTCCCTCTGTCACGTCTACCGCGCTCGACGCTTAATTAGAGTTGCGGTTGCCATACGCTTCCAGATTAAAAAACATCCTCGTTAACATTTCATATAATTGAGGTTCCTGAACTATCTACTGTAATTTCAGGCTCGCCTTGAAGCGATTCGACAAGTCGTTGCTCGATTCTGCAACTACTTTCTCCGCAGAAACCCTGAAAGTTGACGAGACATCTTGGCTTTTGTCAGTTCTGTTCAAGAGCCAAGCCAAGGGGTGAAATGTTACCTTCAGGGATTCCAGCTTCTCTGCATACTTGACGAAACTCGTTCAGTGACCTAACCTTGTCAATGCATTGAGATGGTATCCAACCATACGCTAGCCAATGTGTCGGACCAAGGTATTGAACGCCGTCTTTATTCTTGGCACTGTAAGGTTTTGCCCCAGCTTTCGTGGCCCAATCGCTGGCCTGACCATGTATAACACCCATAAATTCTAGCTTTTTGACATTGATCAAAGCAATCCTGTTCATTCCCTGGAAGCTTAGACGTTTGACGAAATGCAAAAACCATGCAGGATCGTCTACCATAGATATAGAAGGAGTGGGTTTTGAACCTCCGCAGTGTAATATAAGCATGCTAACGTATACTAATTGATTCTTACATAGCGACACGGGGCTATCGTCCCCCTGTGCACGGTAAAACTCCCGGAATACGTATTCCTGAATGTGAAGTCACTGAAGTGCCTTAAAAGCTTGAATATATGTTCTTTCGTGACGAATCTATTATATTAGAACTCTGAAATTCAAATACATGTAGTTACTCGCACTGGAACTAGAGAAAACAGCTAAAGTGACTCGCGACGCCATCGGTGGAACAGTCGACTATACGATCGAAACTGTCGTATTTTTCTCTCTGCACACTGATTTCTGGTGTAGAGATAGCTAAAGAACAATAACGTATTTACTATAGCATTATAACCTTGCGAGGGAGCGACTTGAGATGCTTTAACAATAGATTCATCTCGGCATAGTGGGTTTCTCGCCACATGGGAGGGACGTTAGTAGTTATGGCTACTTGTGGAGGCGGAAGGCGAATTCGGGTGCTGAGTCTAGTATGCTCGGTAAGTTCCTAGCATGCTAGGCGAAGTTCTTAGCACGCTTGGTAAGCGAGCTTGGCAGTGTGAAGGTGTGGGATTAAGGGCGTCGGTCAAGAGATCACAGTGGTAGATTAGCAAGTGCAAGGATGCTGCATGTAAGACGGAGGTAGAATCGAATAAGACGGAAGTAGAATCGAATACGTCAGTTAACCGTAGCAAGTATCGTAGCGAGTGTCAGTTGCAGGGATAAATAGTAAGTGCACGAATGCTGTGTATAAGACGGAGGTAGAATTGAATAGCTGTTAGCCGTAACGAGTTTTTTGTTGCTAGAATAATTACATGTAGAAAAGAATGTGTATCCTCCCAAGATGTAGCAACATTCGTTGCTGCATAAAGGTCTCCAAAGCCAAGTCCTTGCTGACCAATCGCTGACTAACTACTATCCACCGACCAATTGCTGTCCGATAATGAAATGCCTGCAGCTGCACTGTCCACACCACCACACTAGATATAGCAAGAACTCGATTTAAAGTCTGAGCTGAACTCGATTCGATTTTGCTAGAACGGTACTAAAATTTGTATAAGGTTTGAGCTGAACTCGATTCGAGTTCAGCTCGGAATTAGTGATAGGATCGCTAGTCTGATGAGTCAGCTCCCTTTAAGACGCTGAGAAAAGCCAACTTGCAGCTAGTTGATACAGCTTCAAATTATTGCTATGAGTGGTGTCTACTTTTCTAGGTGCCTTCCTGCTAGATATGGTGGCCAAGTTGCCAAGACGCTACCAGCAATCGCTACTGCTAATTCCATGCTAATTCCGCTACTGCCAATTCCATACTCACAACGTCTCGGGCCAACAGTCCATTACCAGCACTTGAAGAAGTGAAGCGATACGACTGGTGATCTACTAGTCGATTTGTCTAGTCAATCAGACGATTACTGCCTCTCCTTGCTTGCGCCGGGGCGTAGTACAAAGCTGCGAACCCCCTCTCTTGGATGGATCGCACGCTTTTCCAACTGCATGGTCGCAAAGTCTTGGATTGAGATGCCTTTCAAGCTCAGAGGCCTTTTCCGCTCAAGAGAGTCAAGGTCGCAATTACTACTGCCGACGCCTCCCCCGCCGATACCTGAAACGTCCCGCGCATACTCCTCACAAGCCGCCCCACCGCAAGACCTAACCGTCCAACCATCGCAGGCGACCATCGGTCCGGCATCGACGGCTACAAACATACAAGCTTCTCCAGCACCCATCGGAGAAGGCCAGAACTATGGCGTTAAATCGCTGTACGATAGTGACATGGAGGGCATAGAGGCGACTGTCGATATCGTGTTCGTGCACGGATTGACGGGCAATGCGTACAACACCTGGCTTCACAAGGACCAAGGCACAAGGGTGCACTGGCCGAGCGAGCTTCTGAGGCAAGACATCCCGGACGCACGCATTTTGAGCTTTGGCTATGACGCAGATATCGTCAATTTCTGGAACCCTGCATCCAACAGTCGACTCAGCAACCATGCTGAGAATATGGTTGGCGAACTTGTGCGAAAGCGAGAGCGAACGGATACAGAATCTAGAAAGATTCTGTTTGTTGCTCACAGTCTCGGTGGACTTGTTACTGAGCAGGCTCTTAGCTATTCGAGGAATACCGCAGACAAGTTCCTCCACCAGATCGAGCGCTGCACGGCTGGGATAGTCTTCCTGGGAGTCCCGCATTTTGGGTCTGATTTAGCATCCTGGGCAAGTTTTGGGACACGAATGGTCAATCTCCTCAAACGCTCAAACTCAGACATCGTAGGAGTGTTGGAGCCAGGATCCGAAATGCTTCGCATGGTGGGAAATGGATTTCAAACCATCCTCAGACGAAGGAAGGATGAAGGGTCTGAGATCCCAATCACATGCTTCTATGAAGAACTTGGTGTTGCAGGGGTTGGAGAGGTATGAATGTCAATGCATCACGCTAGGCGTTGATCCTGATTCGTCTAGATTGTGCCTTTACATTCCGCAGAGATTAGAGGCTATAGCTGTTATGGTATTCACGCAAATCACATGGTAATCCGGGTGATGCCATCGATTGTTCTATTTGCTAATCACCGTAGGACATGACGAAGTTCCCAAATCGAGAAGATCGCGGATACGACGCCATTCGAGGTGAACTTGAGCGCTGGAAGAAGTCAGTCCACAAAGCACTGGGGAATGATCGGCAATCAGGTTAGGCTCGAGTCTTGGTTTATATCCCCCGGTGATTTTACGTAAGACGTCGCTATCAGTTTTAGTGGGCGTTGGTCGAGAGCTCTGAATTCCTTCGCCTTTAATGCGTTGGTCAGGTACTCAAAAGCTGATCTACTTGTTCTTATCAGCGTTGGACAAAGTCACAGATCAGCAAGAAAATACATCGACCAGCATAAGGACCGAGATAGGTGATCGCAAAAAGCTGACGTCAGGGGGTATGATGGCCGAACAAGGCTCGAATCGGTTTGGTGACAGTCATGCTTGGAACAGCCAGGTGGTCCAAGGAAACTTCTATAATACAGTTATTAGTCAGTCCTCTCGTCGCTAGTCGTACTCCAAATCTAACCGAGACCTATATCACAAGACCCCAAAACGACGGCGTGGCCTTACTCCACCGGTCAGTAATCTTATTACATATTGGGCGCCCCCTTGTCCGCTATGAACGCAGCCCTTCGATTTACTCCAAGACCAGTGACCACCTAACAGCTTCATGTGATGTACACAGATCATCAAACGGCCAACCGATGGATAGTGCCTCGTTCCGCCAGCCGTGTCTATACCGGACGCGGAGACATTGGTGAGCGCCTTGCTCAAGTGCTCTCATTTGATCCCGCGACGCCTCCGAAACAGCAGAGGACTTTTGTCATCGTCGGTGTCGGTGGTACAGGCAAGAGCGAAGTCTGTCTGAAGTTTGCAGAAGACCATCGAGATGAGTACGTAGAATCAAACGTCTTGCCGATGTCCTGCTGACAAGCTAGGTACTGGGGGATTTTCTGGCTTGACGTTAGGACCACCGCCACGGCCGAGCAGGGATATATCGATATCGGGCGACGGTGCGGCGTCGCTGAACCGAGCGTTGAAAATGTGAAGTTATGGCTAGCCTGCAATCGCCAGCGGTGGCTTCTGATCCTCGACAACGCCGATGACCTCGAGATTGATTACTCTGAATACATGCCGCCCAGTAGAGGAGGCGACATTTTGCTCACCACACGCAATCTAGAATGCGGTACATACAACACCGTGGGACGTGAAACGCTAGGTGGTCTCGAGCCTGAGCTTGCCCGGGAACTCCTACTCCGGGCTACTGATATAGCACAGAGTCGGTGGAAGGAGAAGGACAAAGATGCTATGGCAGTTGTCACGATTCTTGGGTCACATACACTTGCAATTATCCAAGCAGGCGCGTTTATCAGGCAAAAGTTGTGCACTCTCGAGCAGTATCCGACCATCTTCCAGCAGCAAAAGGGGCAGCTTCTGAAGTTTCACTCAAAGCAAAACCTGTCGGTGTATCGCAATGTGTACACGACATTCGAGGTTTCTGCAGAATATCTCCAGAACTCTAAATTGCCAGAGGGTTTGGATGCTTTAAACTTTCTTCATACTCTTGCGTTCATGCATAACAGTGGAATTTCGGAGACAATGTTTCAGAACGCTTCTGAATATGCCTCCAAGCTCAAGGAGACGGGGACAAGTAATGACGATGAAGTCTTATCTTTATCGGTGCGTCACGTCGCGAGGCTACCGGAATATGCCCAGCAGGGGTGGTCCAGCCTTCAAGACCGCTTGCGGTGGCGCAAAGCTTATACACTCTTGGAGTCTTTGTCGATCATTACCGTGCATGAGGATGACGATTCCACAACTATTGCCGCGCATTCTCTAGTGCATACGTGGGCTAAAGAGCGGCAAGACCATCAAAGTCGATGTAGAGCGTGGCAGTCGGCCGCGACGATCGTCGCGCTATCATGTCAGGGATGGTACTCCTATTGTCCTTTTTTCATCTTCATCCAACCTCACGTGCGAGCCTGTGTGAACCACGAAATCGATGAATACACACAGACCATATCCGACATCGAAGCTGCTCAAATACTCTTCCAACTTGCATATGTTCTCTATGTTATGAAGGATGAGAGCTCGCTTGCTTTTGTCGTTCACCGTATCCGCTTGAGGCTGCAAAATAGATATGGAGCCGACCAGGAAATAGCACTACAAATCAAAATGTTCACTGGGCGTGTATCTATGCAACAGGGAAAATATGGAGAGGCCGTTGATGTCTTCAGAAAGATTGTCGAGTGTCGATCTCGAGCGCTGGCCGAAGACGATTCCTCTAGGCTTGCTTCGCAGCATGCCCTCGCTGGTGCTTACGAAGTAAATGGGCAAGTTGGCGAGGCCGTCGAGCTGCTCGAGCACGTCGTCAAGGTTCAACAAAAGCTGGCGGAAGATCATCCCTCCCGGCTTGCTTCGCAGCATGCCCTCGCTGGTGCTTACCAAGCAAATGGGCAAGTTGGCGAGGCCGTCGAGCTGCTCGAGCACGTCGTCAAGGTTCGAGAAAAGCTGGCGGAAGATCATCCCTCCCGGCTTGCTTCGCAGCATGCCCTCGCTGGTGCTTACAAAGCAAATGGGCAAGATGGCGAGGCGGTAAGGATTGAGAGTAGGCCTATACCGAATCATTTTGGATAAGCTATAAAAGGTCTACTAGGGATCTTTAAATTTTCTTTCTCCTTTAATCAAAGGGTTAACAGCACGTGAAGGGGAAAATTGAATCGGTGTTTTGTAGGCTTAAATACTGTCCTATACCTTACAGTGATTCAGTCTATACAAGCTTAATAGATTTTCAAGATATCAAATCATAAGCAGCGTTTAGAGTTAAAATTGCTATTTAGAACAAGAACATATAACAAGAGGCTCTGGTAGTTTTTCTTTTGTAACACCATACATAATAAGTGAGAATTAATCCCGCGTCAGGTGCTTTACGGTATATTCTAGCCCCTCCTGTAACGTCCTATCTCATCCCGCGCTGTCCTGTAACTGGTCAACCGCATCCAACTTGCCTTTTTCCACTTCCTTCCCACTCTTCACCGGATCGGCGTGCAAAATGCAGGAACTACGAAACGGGCCTAAACTACAAGGTCACTATCTCTTCATCGATATCGCATTACCAGCTACTACAAGCCGTGTTAAAGCGCTTCCTAGACGACCACTTAGACGAACGAAGCTAGGGACCACAAACGTCGCCCTTAGACTAAAAAGGGAGCGAGGCGCTAAGTTTAGCTTGAGGGGCCACGTCTGCATTAGCTGTATATAGGGTGCCAGAACTGGATTGGGTTAGGCATCCAGTATAGACTTGAGGTGACAAGCCAAAACTGGAGACTCTTCGACTTATTTACATTTCAGGCAAAGATGGTCTCGTTGGTTTATTCGAACTTTTATCGGAGATGTCCAATCTTTGTCCTGTCTCTATTAATCGAAGTCAGCAATATGCCTTACGCAGCAAAAGCAAAGACACAATAATTCACGAGGAGAAAAACAAACTTGGTGAAAAAAGCAGATCAGTTGGCGCGATTATATATGGAAAGTACTATACTTATCGATCAACCGATCACGAACGGTGGCCTCCCAGCATAACAGAAATCGTACGAATGAAGCCGATATATCGATGTTTAAGCTGACGCGAGTTTAGGGAGCCTCTTACCCTAAGCCTGTCAATATGTCATCGAAAGACTTTGATCACACTATTCGTGAAGTTCCGCATAACTCAAAGGTGGAGACTTTGTCGAGCGAGAGGTCTGGCTCGGTAGCTAGCCTCGCCAAGTCTTTGTTATCGCTGCGAGTAAGAGTTCTCGATAACGACGGAGGGATATTGAGAATCGGCACGTGTAAAGGAGGCGTCTGGTGTATAATTAGGATAGCGGTCGTTGATGGGTTGGTGTCCATAGAGATAGACGTCCGAGGTTGACTCTAATCTAACTAGATTAATAACAGCTGCGATATCTGTGTCCCTATAAGTAACATTTTCAGCTGAGATTCAATCTTCTGAACAACAAGCTCCGTAAATATATTATAGGTAGATATTAACATCCTAGCAGTGAACCGGGAAGTATATAGAGACCAGTTGAATCTAGTGATCATAGTGGTTCTTATTAGTGCTATACTTTTGTAATACCAGGAAAGCCCTATCTACTTACCGGAGTTTACCTACGATGTAGTTATACAGCGGTTTGTGTCTCTCTAGGATTAACTATACCGCCTGAATCTCTTCTGGTGTGATCGCAAACACTATCTACGGTTCCACCTCTTTGTCTTTGTGGCATGAAATCAGAACGTCAAGGAGACTGCTGGCCGTCTTTGATGGTGTGGTGGCCTGAGTCGATGGACATGGTAGAAGACTTGGGGGATCTCATACGCGGTTATATAGATGATGTGAAATTGGGAAGATGGGATTACAAAAACTGCGCTTGTTAAGCTAGTACGACAGATGTCGATACCTGTGGAGCATTTGCGGCTTATAGCTGCAAGTTGAAGGGGGAACGGAAGTGAAGTGAAGTTGCGCGGATGAGACCATATATACTCGGCCAGGACAAGAGAGGTCGCCAATAGCTTCGGTGCCTTGATTTAAGTATTTTCATACATCTAGAGTGTTCAGCTTCGCAATGAGAACGTAATTATATGCATAAATGAACAACAATGCCCACAGCAAACTTTTTCAACCAAAAATCCTGCACAATTATTATGGTGCTTCGCTTTGCTCCTTTGAGGCGGAAAGAAGATTACCATAGCAGATAAGCGTGGCGAGATTTTGTACTGTGTTCAGGAGCCAAGTCGGTAGAGCTTACTGCAGTATATCATTATCTATTAATACACCTGGAAATATGTTAATATAGCAACATCGAATGGAAAGCGTACCCTCAAAGTTTATACATCCTCCGATTTAATACACTGTCTCAGGGTGTAGCCTTCTAGAGAGGAACCCAGGGAATCAGAGGGTGTCCCCCACTCTCCCAGTGCTAAAGCTTTCCAAGTTGTCAAAGTATCGAGAGAGACAAATCGTAGAACAGTTGCTCAAATATACACAATCAATCCGTGAGGCCAGACAACTCAACAACCAACCCAAAACTCCACGAGGCATGCTAAATCTTGTCAGACATATAGATTCCGTGAATGATTGCCGCATGATTCTTAAATTGCATCACACTGTCAAGCGTGACGGCCGCACATTGGGGATGGGGGAAAGGACAGGGTTCGCGAGGCCGAAAAGGGTGACGGCGGTCAAGGTGCCGCTGTAACGAACGTTTACTGCCAAGGTTATGGAGTCGCTCCTCCAACGGTAAGTGGGTATCACCTAGGCAGTAAAGGCACTGGTAGGGTTTGCATCTGACAGGAAAGAGATGGGTTATCGAGGAGTCCGACTCAGACTCGGACTTGACGGCGTTCAAGGGACATTCTGCGTCATCGTCAAGAAAACTTCCCCTCGCCTGAATCCTCCGTGTTCGGCGGGCCTTGCGGAACCTTCCCTCCTGCCGGATACAGAGCGACACCATATCATCGACAATAGAGACCCGCCAATGCACATCGCCTTCGGCACCACGAGTCGACGGCGGGTCGAAGAAGGCCTTCGCGATGCGTGATCGTTCCACCAACGCGTATCGAACAGGCCCTGAGGTGGAGAGGATGGGACTGAGCGACTCCGTATCTCCCTCGAGCTGCGCTCGCATGTCTTTGACCGGAGCGACGGCATCGTATTCTTTGTGGATCTGCTTCAAGCGCTCCCGCTCTCGCGTTTTGATCTTTCGATCCACAGCTCGTTTGGCCTCCTCGTACTGATCGTAGATGGCGTGTCCCTCTGCACGGTAGATGAACGTGAATTGGTGTCGAATGCGCTGAAACAGTTCATCTCGGCGGCCGCGAAGCTCTTGGATTCCTTCCTCCAGGCGGATACTTGCACTCTGCGCCTCGGTCAGCTCTTTTGGTCGTCGGGGGTCAATTCGTCGGCTCATCCGGTTGGCTGCTTAGATCAACCCCGTCCGAGGCGCCGTACCCCCGTATACGGCTTGGGTGTCGTATTGGATCATACGGGACAGGTAGTTGCGCTGGAAGATGGCTGAGTTGGTGTGATCCATGACCAAATTGCGAACGGCCTCATTGGAATTGGGATCATCTAATGGATGATCGTGTTAGTCCAGGCGCCCTAGGACCAGAAGAGTCAGGACTCACCATTGATGGCATTTCCCGTCGCTCGCCGGAGATAATAGGTCGTGAAGACCTGTACGAAGCCAGTCTCTTCTCCTAAACGTTTGATCCACAGGTGATACTTCTCGTAGGAGAGCGCCGTGTCGGCCGAGATAGCACAGCCCCTGGGAGTTTGCACAGGCGCACCTCTTTCCACGGGATTGGTTGGCAGTTCAGTCCCTTTCGGACGCCCAGCGTCAGAACGGTCTTGGGGGTTGTATTCGGGAAGAGGTAGGCGTCGTCGTCGCAGGCGAGGCAGATGATATGGGATAGGATACAAAAGACGGGATTAGTGTCGATAAAGAATGTGTAGGTTTTCCTGCATGCCCGTCAGATGGATGGACTCGATTTCTGCGCGGTCACTTACGGTCTATTGCGCTTCTTGCGAGACTTGGTTCGGGTGAGCTTCAGCTGCAAAGTGAGCGCCACTTCCCCAGTGGTCTTGTCGCGCTGGACGAACAAGTCCAGGTCGCGGTAGGTGAGTCCAAGAAGGGCTCCGGGTCGGGATCCAGTGAACGCCGCGAATAGCAGGATCGTTGCCAGCTGCACCCGTTGCCGTTCGTGAGGGAGGGTGTTGGTGTCTGTCACCCAGTGGCAACGCAGCAGCTCCACAAAATCTACCGCATCCAAGAGAGGCTTGTCGGTTTCGCTGTCGTCCAACCCGTGTTCTTCGGCTAATGGTCCGTTGATGAACTGTTCCAACATTACTCGTGTGTGTAGGAACATCAAAGTATGCACTTTCACTTACATTGTAGATTTGCTTCAAGGTCAACGGACTAATCCGTCGACCCTTCCATTTGATATAGAGCTGGCTCAGTTGATGCCAGTAGGTCTCGACCGAACTGAGTTTCTTAACAGAGTAGTTGTTACACATCCAATGAAAAAAGTTCCAGAGAATCCGTAATCAACGCGTCGAACACATCCGTCTCGATCATGAATCGTGGCCGTAAAAGGCGGGTGAGAGAGCACTCTTGATCTGGTACATCTGTGCTTCCTCAAATAGCGAGCCGATATGATCGAAGCGAAGACAGGATAATTGAGATATAATCCCTCTAATCCGCGTCATGATTTTCTTCCTTTGTATGGATGTGAGACATGGACGTGGAGTCCATACGAAGTTGGTACTTTGGAACATCGACGAGTATCCCAACTCCAGGTACTCAGTGCAGATCCTTGAGCCTTGCTTATGAGGATGAAGGGCACTCCGACTTCGTTGGCCTTGGTACAGCTGTTGTTCACTATTAGCAGACCGTCCTCGTTAATGACGCAAGGTGCTATCCATACCGGAACGCAAGTATCTCTGGAACCGGGATCGAGCTGTTCCTTCTGATATACTTCAAAGTTGCAGCTTCACTGACAATTAAACTGCCCGCAATCTCCGTATCTATTCCGTAGTGTGTCCGTGGAGAGCGGAAGATCCATTGAAGTCCGTCGTCGAAGGAGATTATGACTGCCCAGTTCAGGCTGCCGCTCGCGGGAGTTTGCGATAGATCGCAGTTGCAGGCTTTCCGTCTGATTCGTTTCCCAAGATTAAGAAGAGCGAGAACATTGAACTTGGCGTGCGCGAACACCTTGGCTTCAGTCTCTTCCTCTGACATGGTGACAAGACAATGGCGGGAATGAATTCGTTTGAGGTGTTTGTTCTTCCGAGGCCTGGAGGACGGCAAAGCCCGGCTAAGGCTTGGCGGGCTGCAACCCCATCAACGACCCGTTCCACTCGGAAGTTCCGTACTAAGGGCCATCAGAGAACAGGGAGACATGGCTCGAAAGACAGCAACCCGCACCCCCCCCCCCCCCCCCCCCCCCCCCCCAAATCTTGCTCCGATTCCGGCCGGAGCCTACAAGATGCAATACTACCCTCATCCAGACACAGTCTACTACCTTGCGTCTCGTTGCTTGAGTCTGAGAACGTGTATCTCAAAAGGCATTCAGGGTTGACGATAAACTTCACAGCAAACGATACAGAATGGAGTCGAGGATACATCAGCAACGATACTCAGAGCACAAGCCTCCATACGGGATTCACATGGTACACCTATATGAGACGGAATGCGAATACAACGCCATGGTGTTTGATCTCCTGGGGCCGAGTTTGGAAGACCTTTTCAACTTTTGCGGCCGCAAGTTCTCCCTCAAAACAGTTTTGATGCTCGCCGACCAGCTCATTCGTCGTCTCAGATAAATCCATTCTAAGAGCGTCATCCATCGAGATATCAAGCCGGTGAACTTCTTGATGGGTGTAGGGAAGCATGGAAATCAGGTATATGTGACGGATTTGGGCCTTGCTACGGAACGCTGTAATGCCTAGGTGAAGACCAATACCCGTCGTGCCCGGAAACCACATTCGATTGGCACGGCACGTTTCGCCAGCATCAACGGTTATTTAGGTATTGGTAAGTACGACGTCCTCGCTTCTTGCTGCACAAAGACTGATCACCATCCAAGTCCAACATCGTTGCGATGATTTGGAATTACTAGGATATATGCTTCTCTACTTCCTTCGGGGCTCTCTCCCATAGCAAGGTCTCACGACCGCGGATCAGACGCAAAAGGAGGAACTGATACTAGACGAGAAGGAGACGATCAATATAGAGGATCTGTGCAAGGACCTTCCTAGCGAATTCGCTGCTTATTTTGACCACATCGATTCTCTTGACTTTAACGAAGAATCGAAATACTCCTATCTACGCAAGATCTTCCGTGATCTTTTCGTGCGCGAGGGCTTCGATTACGACTATGTGTTTGAGTGGACAATCCTCGGATATCTGAGGCTACATAATGAATTTTCTACCTCACGCAATGCCTAATACACAAGGTTAGCGTGAGGAAAGTTCAGACTGCATTACGTACCAAAGACGGATCTCTTGGTATCTAACCCATCCTTTATTCTTTTTCATTCCTGCATGGACATGGCCATCGAAAACCGCGTCGCCCAGCTCGGCACTTCGATTCAGTCTCTATCACTCCCACCTGCGGTCTGACACTATGTGTTTATGTCATGGTCTCCCTCTCCCCCTCCCCTCTACGTAACCAGACCTGGTCCCTCTGCGACGACTCCAGAACTGGCTATTTTCTCAGCCATTCTCCTTGTCCAATGATCCCCAACGACCACATCCTTTATGCTCCTCTACCCCTCGCCTCATCCTCTTCCAACCTCTTACGCTTTCACCTCCGTCCTTACTTCGAAATGCTCTACCTCTACCTCCTACCGCCCACGCATATCGGCCCTATGGCTCCCCGAAGCCATGGCAAAGCGATGGAACAGACAATGGAACACTCGGGAATACTACATGGAAATGGAAGCTGAGTTTGACGTGTTGACTCTCGCCCAACGAGTCTACAAGGCGAGCACTGAGGATCTGCAGAGCTGGATCAAGAACCTTTGGGACCTGTAAGAAGATTTTTCCTACCTTTGGTGAATTAAGGCGATCTGATCGATTATCTACAGGTACTGCATATTCACCAAGAAAGACCCTCTCATCACCCTCAAGACAGCAACTGGCGATCAAATATGGGTTACGAACGGAGAAGAAGAAGAAGCCGATCATGCGTGCCTAGGATGAGTTCGAGGCAACTTGCCGGCATCACTGGCAACCGACCTTCTGCGCTCTTAGCTCTACGTTACGAACATATCAAGGTCACCTTACTTCCAGCTCCTCATGGAGGAGAATTTCCTTAAAGGTTGATTGAGATCGCATTCATGAATACAAAAGGCTACTTGGGGAAAAAAGACACGTCGGTCTTCCCTTTTGCGCCCCGTTTACAACAGACGCTAACGTTTTATGGTAGGAAGAGTTCGGGATCCCGGACGTGCCTGACGAACTATGCCTGCTGCTTTGTCCTCATGTAAACCTGCTTACGGTGATCTGGTAGCTGTCTTTTCTATCCTACGCACAAGTGATTCACAATTGGCGTCACATAGAATACGGTCATCAAGACGCTTATTACTTGGTAGCTGATAGCAGGAAACGAGCTATTCAGGGGGATTGTTGTCCTTTGGCAAAAAGAACCGTGGCCAATTAGGTGAATTCAATCGAAGTTCTATCTAAGCTAGAGTAGACCACAGATTTTCATCAGTCGTTAACAAACTAGCTCACCGATAGGATTCGTTGGAAGGGGATTCGGCCTTGAAAACTGCTAATTGCACCGTTGATCTAACCACGATATCGCAGCACGTAATAACGGTGCCGAAGTCTGGGTGCTAATGGAAGTAGGAACGGTGAGGAGGCGCTTCTTCCCAGGAGGTATCGTTTTACATCTCTAATGCGTACACGCTCACTGTACGGTAGATTGTATCGTTTAAGTTGCCCTGAAGGTGCTTTATATGACGTGCCAACGCAACAGGAAACCAGATTGCCCTTGCACAGGCTGCGAAAAAGGGTGGAGCAGGTCCATCGGCGACGTTTTGGGCGGAGTTCACGCAGACAGGACCGTCGACTTATCTACATAGCTAACGTCGATATCAGGTGGACCTGTATAGCTGCCTTCAATCTTGCTGCCGTCGGGGTTCAGATTGGGCCCACATATATCCTTCCTGCCCATCCATTTGGGAAAGCATACTGGGTGAAAGCATTATCAGGCAGTGTAGTGGCGGAAGGCTTACCTACCGGATACGGGCCGCCAGCATTCGAAGCAAAGGAGAGAGACAAGTGTTTGCCGTACGTATTGGTTATCGCGATCGTCATGTAATCGCCTGAGCTACTCGGAATCGCAGCGCCCCCAGCTCCTAGAGAGCTCGTGATTTGAACGCTGCTTAGCGCTGGGACAGAAACCGTGCTCCGGATAGTGACTGTAATCGCTTAATGATGGGGAGGCAGGCATTACATCGGCTTCCTGAACGCCAACCAGCTCCAGAAGCACGCCCTCTTCGTCCTCCGGATCCGGCGCTAATCGAGGTTGCCAGACGGAAACGGATGCCCTCTTAGACCCAACGCCGTATTCGATATCGAGCCCAAGTACCACATTGATGTTTCCGTCGGAACCGCATATGTAATCATCGGCCAGCCTGGCTAAGTCTTTGTGTTGCTGCGAGTATGAGGTCTCGATAACGATGGAGGGATATTGAGAATCAGCGCGTGCAAAGGCGGCGTCTGGTGTATGCTTAGGATATTCGTTGTTGAAAGAACTATGTCCGTACAGATAGACATCGGAGGTTGCCTCTAATCTAACCAGATTAATAATAGCTGCAACTTCTTTGTCCCTACGAGCAATATTTTCCAGCTACGACCAGATCTCCTGAACGACAAGCTCTGTAAATATATCGTGGGTTGATGTTGGCACCCTGACAATAAATAAAGATGTATGTGGAGACCAGTCGAACCTTGCGTCCACATGGATCATGGTCAGTGCTCATACCTTTGCACAAATAGGGGACCTGTTCTCTTACCGAAGCTTGCCCAAGACGTAGTCATACAGCGAACTCTTTCTTTCCAGCATCGACCACAGGGATTTGTATTCTTCCGGTGTTAATTTGAACACCGTCCAAGGTTCCACCTCCTCCCCTCTATGACATGAGATCAGAAAGTCAAGGAGGCTATCGACCGTGTTCGACGGTGCGGTTGTCTGAGATAATGGGCTTCATCGAGGACTCTGGTTTGAGGAAGAGCTAGCTCGTGGTTTTCCCTTGCTAGGTTTCGGTGGATTGCGGAAAGACCCAGAGGAGGTGAGGCTCCTCGGTTCAAGCATAGTGGGAACTGAACGAGCTGTCACATTCGCTTCGCAGTCACGGTGCGATGCATATAGCTGTTGATGCAAGGAGTTTGGGGGCGGCGTTTATACTAGGTCAAACGTTCCGAGCATTGGCAAGCATTAAGCTTGCTAGCTAAATACTACGTGCATAATGCTGCGGAAATACCTCCGAGCATGATGCATCATCCCTGCATTGCTTTGTGACATAGACACGAAATGAGCTAGATATGACTGCTCGCAAAAGAGCGTATAACGTCCGTCCCTGCGTCGAGAGACGCACCCCGTAACGAGACAAAATATAGGTACTTGTAAATTTAAGCGGCTCTGATTCTGTGAACGCATCAAAATTTCTTGTAGTTTTATGTCAGTTATGTTGTGTGCCCCCTCCTGAACACTCCTAGCCCGCTTACTCCGAAAATTACGATCACGTTGTCGCCGCCCCTATGATTTGCGAAGAGCCTTTTTTCATGGTGTAATAGGACCCCTCAACCCACAGCACCACCATCGAGCTCTTTCCGCCTTTCAAACTCATAGAACGGTTGGATCTGGATTTCCAAGTCTCGCCACGATGCTGAGAAGTTTTTGTCAGCCCTGTGGTAACCAAGGAGTGCTGTGTCATGCGTCATCGCCACATGGGTTGGTACCTCCAATCAAGCGATCAAGGGTCCCTGGTCACTTGGTAATACAGTAGAGGGGGATAGTGGTTACAGTAATTACAGCATATTTTATCTTACATAATAAAGCCTGTGGCTACTAAGCGTGTGGCTGACACGTGTGCGTTTGCAAAATCGGATGTCAACTTCACCGCACAATCATTCTCGCCACTGCGAACGAGTCTGTTCGTCGTCGAAAGTGCTCGCGGTAGCCATGGCTGACAATTCACCTGTTAAGGAGTGGTTAAAACGATTCATCAGACATGGTGGAAGGGATTCGGCGAAGTCAAAAAAGGAGGATGGCGCCGTCTCCTCAGCGAACTCGTCGCAAAGTATTACACAGTGATGAAGCTCTGCTTTCTCGTCCTAACAAGCTCTAGCAAATGTCCTCCACCCTTCTAAGCAAGCCGCTCCATCAACCACGGCAATCCCAGCCATCCAGCGATTGACTATAGATGCCTCCGCTTCGCTTTCTGCGGCGGTGCCTTCTACCACATCCGACACGGCATTGCACAGCTCTCCAAACAACACTGGCGCCAAGGCTGCAACAGAGATATCCCAGAGAGCGTCAAGCGACCAAGTGGCAGACATCATAGAGGATTTGACCACAGACTGTTCCCTCTGGGATAGAGCATATGATATTCTTAAGAACGAAAAGGATAAGAGTCCCAATCTAATTGCCGTGTATGAGGATGTTTTGTCGAGGGTGCTCATCAGAGGTAAGCGTCCGCCCGGGCTTAGACGGCTTTCCCCAAAAGCTGACTCGAGGCAATATAGCCCAGATGAAGGCACCACCAGCCCCGAACGAGACAGAAGACGTCGGCGAGGTCACGAATCAAATCCCTCAGTACGATGCGATCGCACGACGAGAGAAGCTGAAAGAGATAACGGAACTTGGTTTGAAGCATATGGAAGACAAGAAGGTCAGCACGACGCTGTTGGGACATGAGATCGTCCTGCAAGATGTCGTGGCAAACGTCGCCGGGGCTGTCAAATGGGCCGAAGACTACATCAAGGATGCTGTCAAAGACCTACCGTACGCGTCCATCGTTATGGCAGGTGTCTCTCTTGTCCTTCCACTCTTGAAGAACCCGACCGCCGTCGAAGCTGCAAACCAGGATGGGTTGACATACGTCACCTCCCAGATGCGATACTACGTCGCAATGGAGTCGCTGCTGTTACCTGAAGATATGGAGCCCGACCTGAAGGCCGATCTTACAGAGCGTCTTGTGGATCTGTTTAAACTCATCATTGAGTTCCAGGCGCAGAGCGTCATACGGTTCTATCGCAGCCGAACCAAGAACTTCTTCAGAGGGGCCATCAACTACGACGGCTGGGACGAGAAGCTCCAGGACGTTAAGGACAGTGACGCTGCGCTTATTTTGAAGTTTGAGACGGCTATGTCTGGAAGTAGTCTTCAGGCATTAAGGAAGCTTGATCGGGAAGCAGAGGCCTCGCGCAGAGCTCTCGACAGTTTGGTCATCAAGATGCAAGAGCATATCGAGGTCTCTCGAGATCAGCTAGGCGTTTTGCAGAAGATCGACCAGCATATTACAGATCCCCAGACACAAATGTGCCTAAAGGACCTGCGGACGACCGATCCCCGCCATGACAAGAAGCGCATCGAGGAAACGAAAGGTGGCCTACTAGCGGACTTGTACCGCTGGGTTCTCCACAACGACGATTTCCAACGATGGCGCGACGATGGACAGAGCCCTCTGCTCTGGATCAAGGGAGATCCTGGCAAGGGCAAGACAATGCTGCTCTGCGGTATCATTAACGAGTTAGAGAAGTCAATTACCGATACCGAGACCCTTTCTTTCTTCTTCTGCCAGGCCACCGACGCGCGTATCAACAGTGCCACCGCTGTCCTACGCGGCCTGATCTACTTGCTCATCAACAGGCAGCCATCGCTCATCTCACACGTACGGGAGAAGTACGATCCTGCGGGGAAACAGGTCTTCGAGGACGCAAATGCCTGGGTGGCCTTGTCCGAGATTTTCACGAGCATTTTGGACGATCCAATCCTGCAGAGCACCTACCTGATCATCGACGCGCTCGACGAGTGTACCACAGACCTGAGCCTGCTTCTTGACCTTGTCGTTCAGAAGTCGCCCGCATACTCGCGCGTCAAATGGATCGTCTCTAGTCGCAACTGGCCGAGCATCGAGAAGGATCTCTACACTGCAACGCAGAAAGGAAGGCTGTGTCTTGAGCTGAACGAAAAATCCGTCTCTGCAGCTGTTACCACATACGTCCAGTTCAAGGTTGATTGGTTAGGGGAACGAAATAGATACAACAATGATACGCGGGACGCTGTTCAGCGCTACTTGTCGTTGAACGCAAACGGCACCTTCCTCTGGGTGGCCTTGGTCTGCCAAGAACTCGCCAATATCCCCGGATGGAAGGCTCAAAAGAAGTTGACGGCGTTTCCGCCTGGACTCGATGCTTTCTATAGGCGGATGATGGACCAGATCTGCATCTCAGACGATGCTGAGCTCTGCAAAAGTATACTGGCCGTCGTCTCAGTCGTGTACCGGCCTATTATGTTGGAAGAACTGGCGTCCTTTGTCGACATACCCGACGGTGTCTCCAGTGATTATGAAGCTCTGGCGGAGATCATAGGGCTTTGTGGCTCTTTTCTGACACTTCGAGAACGCACCATCTCATTCGTTCACCAATCGGCGCAGGACTACCTTGTGGAGCAGGCAAGCACTGAGATCTTCCCTAATGGGCGCACAGAAGAGCAGCAACGAATAGTGTTACGGTCGATTGAGGCTATGGATAAGGCACTGCAAAGGGATGTCTATAACTTGCTGCATCCAGGTTGTTCTATTAACAAAGTCGAACACCCCGATCCAGATCCACTCGCTCCGATTCGATACGCTTGTGTCTACTGGGTTGACCATCTTTGCAAGATCAAAAGCAGCCACGATGAAGTGGGCCTCTATGATAACGGTACGATCGATGTCTTTCTGAGGAAGCACTTTCTTCACTGGCTAGAAGCTCTAAGCCTTATAAAAGGCATCTCAGACGGCGTTCTAGCAATAGCCAAGCTTATCGGTTTGCTTACGGTTAGTTATTATTTAATCAAAGTAGTATACTTGCGAATATTAATTGATCTAGAAAATTTCGTCTGAATCCCAACTTTTCCGTCTGGTTCAAGATGCACATCGATTTATTTTGTCTAGTAGAAACGTCATTGAGAATACTCCTCTGCAAGCATATTCGTCAGCCCTTCTGTTCAGCCCCGTTCATAGTTTGACGAGAGAGCTTTTCCAGGACGAAGAGCTAGACTGGATCACTACGAAGCCGGCCATGGAAGCCGACTGGGGTGCTTGCATACAAACGCTCTACGGTCACAGCGGTTGGGTCTTGTCAGTAGCCTTCTCGCATGACGGCACTCAGGTAGTATCGGGATCATACGATAAGACGATCAAGATCTGGGATGCCGGCAGCGGCGCCTGCCTCAAGACGCTCGAGGGCCATAACGGTTGGGTCAGGTCGGTAGCCTTCTCGCACGACGGCACTCAGGTAGTATCGGGATCATACGATAACACGATCAAGATCTGGGATGCCGGCAGCGGCGCCTGCCTCAAGACGCTTGAGGGCCATAGCGGTAGGGTCTTTTCGGTAGCCTTCTCGCATAACAGCACTCAGGTAGTATCGGGATCAGACGATAAGACGATCAAGATCTGGGATGCCGGCAGCGGCGCCTGCCTCAAGACGCTCGAGGGCCATAACGATTGGGTCAGCTCAGTAGCCTTCTCGCACGACGGCACTCAGGTAGTATCGGGATCAGACGATAAGACGGTCAAGATCTGGGATGCCGGCAGCGGCGCCTGCCTCAAGACGCTCAACATTGGCCGGACAGTCTATAATGTAGCGTTCGATACTACCAGTTCATATATTCTAACTGACACAGGCACTACCTTATGGGATATATCGTCGGATTCAAATACAGCGCTGGTTGCAACTGCTTTAGAAGAGTCTCAGCATCACGGCTATGGTTTAAATGCCGATCAGGCGTGGATCACATGGAATGGTCAGAATGTACTTTGGCTACCATGGGAGTACCGGCCATCATGTTCAGCCATCGCGTCAAACACTATCATCATTGGCTGCCAGTCAGGTCGGGTCTTAACAATCAACTTCTCGTTCAACAAGTCTCCTCTGAACTGCTCTTCTTAAATTCTATTATATATATTTTATTATAATAACTTTGATAGAGAGGGTCCTAGGGGAGCTGATGTTTATATACTATTGAATGTTGCCACCGAATGTTGTCATCGAATGTTCTAGAAACTACGCCAAGAATATTCAACTGTTCACGTGTTACAGTAACATGACCAGTTCATTTCCAAGATCTATGTCTCTTCTTTAGCCACTGATACAATTGAACATTCAATGCTTTGGAATCACCAAAGCTAGTTAGCTAGGGCAGAGCAGGTTTTATAGATCCATATTTTGTATCGACCATATTAGCCAGATTAAGAAGGGCCAAAATTAGCTGACATGGTCTGTGCTCAGAATTTTTTTAAGTGTAATAGGAGGAAACCGATTTTGCAAGTGACTGTACCGAAAAATTCTGTTTTCCCGATATACTCTGAGTTGTACTGTACTGTACCCTCTCAAACGGGAGCAAGAAGTGGCCGATGTTTTGCCAAAATCGGCTGTTTTCTCTTTCGGTTGAGAGATACCCCTCTGTCGCAACGAACTTTTACAGAACGATAAACCTCTACAGTTGTTAGCCCTGGTATCCATAGGGAATCCGCTCCTTTATCGCCGCCGCCGCCACCCTGAATTCCTACGTTGCCTCCTTCGACGAGATGACCGTCCTCAAGTTTCCAGTTATGCCGCGCGAAGCGCGAATAGAATACCCGGCTAAAGTGCGAAGATATTTCGGGGTAGTGTTAGAGCTGCGTAGTGAGACTGCGATAACCTGGCGAAGACCTTAATGGCGGCTCAGACAGTGACAACGTGGCAACGACTGCGAGCACGGCGGTGTGCACAACGATATACGACGATACAAGACGATACAAGACGATACAAGACGATATAAGACGATGGAGGGAACGGCCACCAGAACATATAACAAGGCATAATGGTGGGCATGACAATGACGAGCACAACAGCGGGCACAACTATGGCGGCAACGGCCATCGCAGGGCATATCAAAACACGGGCATGACAAGCACGGCAGAGGGACACCAAAGGCTGGCCTCTATCTCTATTTTGCCTGTCTGCACGACCATTACTATTATTGCGCCACAAGGGCGATGAAGACCAACTCTACTGTACAGCAACAGGTCGCGAAGCCAGCGCGAGCCTGCCTCAAACCGATCTAAGCTGAGGATCAGTCCATTAATTCTCTATCCCTCGTACGGCATCTTTCGCATCTTCCGCTAATACATCCGCGCCACTGGGGCTCTCCATGGTTCTGGCACAATCTCATCTTCCGCAACCGGTGTTCCGCTCATCTGCACTACTGAGGCTCTCGTTGGCGCTGGCGCTTCGCTCATCCGCACCACCTTCGCATTTGGCTCTGGCGTATCTGCCTCTAGCGCAGCACTCTTGCGCTTCCGACCACGCTTGCCCTTGCCTTTGGCTTCTTTGGCAGCCTCTTTGTCAGCACGCTTCGCTCGTGCTTCCTCAAGGTCCTCATAGCTCATGACCTTCGCCTTCCCTAGTACCAACGACTTAGTTGATCGTCGAACTTTGGCTTCGTTGTTAATTGTGTTCAAGAATTGAATTTGGTCCTCCTGGAGAGCATCCTTAACAAGGAACATTTGGCCAGCTTTAGTGAGCTTCAGTACGTGCCTCTCTAACTTCTGTTTGCTCGTGTCATCAAGCGCATAAGCATCCTGCTTGATGATTAGATTTTGCAGCGACATGAAACCCTCTGCTGACACTGGCGTCACAGGCGTTTGTAGTACTACATCTTGCGGACAAGACCCCACCTTTACCTCATTGGCTTTTGGAACATTTAGGTCAGCGGGGGGCTTTGGCAGAGGTCTGAGTACTCTGTCTGGATTGAACGGGAATAAACCACTCGCAGCGAAACCGGCCTTAATATTCTTTAGCGTAAATGCTTTTTCCCTTGCCGGGCTGAAGAGAGAGGTAAAGTGCTGCTTGCTAATTGTATTCATACCTCCTCGCTCTAGTCGATCAACCTGTTCGCGATAGGCTACCTTCAATGAGGCAAACACTGCGACATCATAAGGCTGGAGCTCGTGGGAGGTGTGAGAGGGGAGACGACAGAGGATGATATTGTTTTCGAAACAAAACTCCAAGATTTCGAGTGTCTTATGCGTTCTGAAGCCGTCACATATCAGCACCCGTGGCTTCTTGTTAGCTCGCTCTTGAGTTTGGGGATGGAATATACGCTTAAGCCACTCTAAGCTAATCTTAGAGTCGGTATATCTAGATTCGGAGTACGCATACTGCCACCCAGGGGTAGGGAACGTGGTCCAGTTGCTTCGATGGGTGGTGGCTGGCCAAATAATCATAGGGTCTAGATACCTACCATCGGCACTGATGCACTCGATCGCAGTTACCGATGTTAGTTTAACACGCGCGCCTCTATAGTTTCGTTTGTCATCCTTACCTACAAGGACTTTAACAGAGCCTGGCATAGATAACATAACCCCAGTCTCGTCCATGTTATAGATATTCTCTGCTAGAATAGCAGGATCTTGTAATATCTTTCCAATCACCTCAAACCAGTGTATAACCTTCCAATAGATATTTTTCTCGTGACGGTTCCAGTCTAACGCGCTAACTCTTCTCGCTTGGAGTACTGGATGGCGGTTTTCTAGAGCCTTCGCCCAGTTCCTCCCTGGAGGCTTGAGTGGTCTGTCTGCTATGGGCCGCTTGCGGGTGGCAATGAAAGCTATTGAAGGGATGAACTTCATCCGTATTGGTTGTCCAAGATCGGACATTTGTAACAAGAACGTAACGACGACATCCTCTTCCCACGGGGTGAGGTACTGTTGGCTTTGGGCCTTCTCTTCTATCGAGCGTCGTCCGCGAGCACGATGATGAAGGGTAGAGCGAGGGACATTACCATGATCTGCTAGCGCACGGTATGAATTAGGCACGCCATAAGGAACGCCTTGCGCCAGCACTTGACTGGCTCTGTCCATATTAGCCTACCGTGGTGATGGTGTTGTGAACGAGACGAGTGGGTTAGGCAACAGCGTACCACCGGGCACGTGCCTATAGAAAGTTCGAGAAACATGCTGTTTATACGCCACACGTTTAACGAAGTTTGGAATAGTGGGTCAATAAAATACAGCAAGTCTGGGCTGTAATACAGTATAATGTAATTTAGGCTAATGCTCGCTAAATACATGTGGCGTTTTGGGACACTCTTCTCGCACGGCGTTACTCTCGGACTTCTTTATTCTCCTCTCCAATTGTCTTCAAAACTTGGGTTTACATTCTTTTTTTATAGAACCTTTCCCTAAGTGCTCCGAACTGCGAAGAGACTCTGACAGTCACAATTGAGCAAGGGGGAACAGCTGAAACAGCGATTGATGGCGTCAACGAAACAATCGACAGCATGATCAACCCCAGTGATTTTCTCGTTGCAGACTGGTTTCCTAGGGGAGAAATAGTTGAAGAACAGTAACATATTGATAACAAATTTGTAGACTGGTGAGGAAGAGACTTGAGATACTTAAACCGTAGATTCGTCTCGCGACGGGGTGCGTCTCTCGACGCAGGGACGGACGTTAATCATATCATCGACATCAACTGTAATCTATGAGCTTTCGCTGCAGTGACCGTCTCTAGCTGTGACGCAGGGCCAGCTTACGCTCGTACCGTCTATCTACAGCACGATTGAACAGATCTGCCCGTCCGGACTTGGGACAGGTCACTCGCGCCTGCAATTCACACGAATAGCATGACTCGACAGCCACTATGCCTTGCTGTATCGTCGTCTACGAGTCTTCCTCTTCTGGGAATGTCTCTTGAGCACAAAGTCCCACTCCCCGACATACATCCCCAAGGGTACCGAAGACAAAGGGCGCCTCATTCCTGCCGAAGAGAGTACATCCTCGGCGACCTTTGGTCTGCACTTCCTCCTCTTCGTCCCATACCTCTACGGAAACGATCACTAGGGACGTTTTAATGTCACTCGCCGACTCCGAACAGCGCGATCATTCCACCTACACTCCATACGTGCCGTAAGTCTGTGGAAGAGGCTCTGGAAATACATCACCACTTGTGGTTCGGAATTGGACGAACATCTCTGTCGACACTCTTTACATCCGCTTTTCATCTTAATCGTGAGAGCTCGGTTCTTTTGGGAGACCCGGATCACCGTGGGATGTTGACTGAGCTTCGCCCTCTGCTCCGACGACAGCTCAGTCGGTGCGCTCGCATCGGCCGTGAGGCTGGCAAGCCGGGCCACCTTTTGGACGACGTCGTTGGAGGGCCGCCCTAAATAGCAGGCCTCGGTATCAAATTGGACTTCTTCGTTGAGGTACCACGAAACTGTGCCGGGCTTGTGGTCAAAGATTTGATCTCGGACGGAAGCGGGAGCTTTGTCTGATGATATTCAATGAAGTCAGCGGTCGCATCATCTCCCTCAAAAAGTGCGAAGTCAAGGACAAAAGGGTCGACGTACGGTTTACAACGTTCAGGAAGCCCCGTCGGAGCCCGTACTGGGTGAAAGCATGTTGGAAGCCCGCCTTTTCTCCGAGTCTCTTGAGGTAGCGGATCCACGTGCTGGCACGCAGAGGCTCAGTCGGCGACGATCCAGCCTTACCCACGTCTTGTAATGGTTCTCGGAAGACCGGACGATCCAAGACGCGCCGCTTCCATTTCAACGTCAGGCTTTTCTTGCCTGGCGGTATCTTCACCCAAAACATATTCTGCACGTCTTTCGCCGACTCGGCTTCGAAGGCGTCATCGTCAACCGCAAGAGAGATGAGGTGATCGAGGAGGGAAAAGATTGGATCGTCATCTTCTTCATCGATGACTAACGTCTTTCTGGATGCGCACTGATTAGTGACTTACATTGTGTACGTCTTTCTTTTCGCGCGGATCGAAGTCTCGATCGGCCTTGTCGAGGATATGCATTCGGAGAACCCGCCAGTAGTTCTTTAGACTGGAAGCCGTCTTGATCCCTTTGTAGCGATCCAGCGTCCATTTCCAGAAGATCTTGAAATCCGGCACTTGTGCTTCCTGGAGGAAGGTTTCCGAGTCACGCTGGAGTTCGCGGCAGAACCTAGGTGGGGAATTCTTCAGTAACGGCAGTCATCGCAGGCTATGATGAAGGATGTCTTACCGGCTCCATTGATTCAATATCGATGCTGGGCTCTTCCTCGTGTTGTCTGCGGTCTTGGGACGGGTTCGGCCTTATGCTGCAAGCTTTTGACGCTGCTGAATGTAATAGCTCGGCGGTAATCTGCCGGTTTTACGCTGCCCACGGACCATCCTGTTGTGATGTGGATTATTGTCAGCTGGCGTTATAAACACTTCTCAGGCATATCGCGCGCTCGCTTACCGGTCCGAGACCTTGCTGCTCATGCTCGGCGTATCCACCAATAACCGATTCCGGCTTGCTCTGTTCCTCCCAGTGTAGCCAGCCACATCCGCTAATTCCAATATTGTCTTTACTGGAATTCTACCTCCTATACTTGAGAGAATGGCACCGTTGGAATTGAGCAGGCCGAAAGATCTTGCTTGGACAAGACAGACATAGTGGAGTTCGAGCAGGGCTGCGGAGATCGAGCGTGGGACTTTGTCCGTAGAACGGTCACCCACATATGTTAACGAGGTTTAACCGTCACGAAGGTCATGCGTATCACCAGGAAGCAGGATATTTGGAAAGTTCCTGCGGCAGGTAAGCCCCAGTAGGCACAGAAGACCAACGTGATTTGCTCAACTGACTTATAGATAAGATCAAATGACTCTTCACCCTCGAGCGGTAACAGCAGATCCCCTACTTTGGCCGCCGCCTGTAATGCGACACGCCTTATAGAGCCTTGTGCCTTTTCAGTGGCGGACTGTACATTCGTTTTGGCAGTCTTGGTGACCTCTTCAGTCATAGCCACGCCGGACAGTTCAAAGAATGTGTCGAGAGCGGCAATAACGTCAGTGCCCGACCCAGTACCGATGGTAGCAAAACGGTGAACGCTGCCGAAGCTCCCTGACTGATATGCTCTGAAGGCATTGAGTGCAGCAGTGACTACCCAGTCTGCGTGAGGGTTGTCAATCTACTTATTCAATGTTGTCAGTTATTGAGAGCTAACATTGTATAGCTGACACTGACGAGGAAAAGGCGAACATACCTTTAGGAGGTAGCTAAGGTTCGAGAGTCTCAAATCAAACCTACGATCCACATGCGTTGGCGCGATACCGTAAAAAATTTCGAACTCGACATGGACTTTATTCGGATGATTGTGTAACTCCCTATTCTTTGCAGTCTCTACGCTGATTGATTGATTGATTGATTGATTTATACGCCTATTCTAGTATTTATATATACTGATGAGGGTGTTCCTTTACATTATTAGAAAATCTAGGGGGCTATGGGCCCTCTAGACGCGAGAGAAACCTTTTTTAGAGTCGCCTCTTCTGGCTATAAAAACTCTCGCTTATCAGCTTACTTGCCTTCTGATTCCGCCCGTCCGACCTTGCCGCCAGGCTCTATTTCACCAGTAACTATGGTCTCCGTTGCCTTAATGGGCCCTACAACACTCCGGTAGCTCTGCTACCTTTGGCTTCGTCTTGCGCTTGGACTTCTTTGCCTTTAGGGGTTGTATTATCGGTTCCACTCCATCGGGGAGCCTGGACCTGGAGAGCTGTTCCTTAGCGAGTCGGTACTGCGTTAGGAATCCTGACCTAACCAGCCATCTCGCCGCTGCCCTTATGCCGGTGACACTTGTTAGCATAATCCGAAAATCGTGGGTCTCTGCCTCTTTAACGAGCTCTCCCCGAGTGTCGCTGAGTTCTGGGCAGTATAGGAGAATGTGCTTCGTGTCCTAGTTCCTCCAGCCGCAGCTGCATCGGGCACTGTGAATCCCGGGTACTTTTGCTTTATAGAAGAAGTGGTTGAACCCATTCTTACCGCTGCGGAGTTGGATCGCCATCGAGCTTTCCGCCTTCCTCAGTTTCAGATGGTAGTTATACCTCTCTCCGAATAGCGGCTCCCTCTGTGCGGGTGTGCGAGAATGCTCCGGGGTGGCTTCTTGATATGTGTCCCACCGCTCGGTCCACTTCTTCTTCGCCCAGTTCCGTACCTTCTTAGCTAGGACACCTATATCCTGGTACTCCTCGACGTCCGTTTCCGGATTATGCCAGTGCTTCTTTTTCCTCTTCGCCGTTGCTGCCTGGTCCCAATCCTTCGCCTCGAGCTCCCGGAGGGCCCATTCCTCCTTTTCTAGTGCTGGGGTTAGGCGCATTGGGCGCGCCCTCCCTCTCTTTCCCCGCAGTCTCTTGCGGATTATACGGCTGCCTTCGATCGTTAAGGAGTGGACTCCCCCAGTCTCTACGCTGTCGGCTGCATTCGATACTTTAGCCGGAGAGAGGCTTCTCGCGGCTGTTGCCATTGGTGCCATCGTGAAAAGTATCAGATATGCAGGGCTTTGGTTCAGACAGTGATGACTCTGGACAAGTCGAAGATTGGTTACAGATAGGTATGAGAAAAATAGCGAGAAGATATGTACAATTATACCTCGTAATGTAGACCTGAAGGAAGTCCAAATTACGTTTCAGAGAAGGCCCCAAAACCACTTTTATTAGCTGCGAGCTGACTATCCAATTCTGCCCAACTTCAAAGCTCACCGCAAGTCTTTCTCCAAGAACGGCCTTCCTCATTCACACCCCAATCCCTCTCATCCCTCCTATCCCATCCCCTCTATCGCTTCAACCCACGAAACCTCTCGTTTGCGCGGCTCTCACAACTCCCTAACCTCCATCGCTAATCTTTCAATAAGTGCGTCCAATTTTTCAACCGCTTTCCATAACGCGGCTACCTCCAGCTGTGTCTTCGTCGCTGTCTTGCATTCTGTCTTGGGCGCTGATTGTTTCTGCGAGTGCGGGACATGACGGGTGTCTGGGTTTGCGCTTGAGGTGGTGACTTTTGGGGATGGGGATGGGGATGGTGTGGACGTTTCGCTTGGTTGAGTGGTTGGTGGTGGTTTTGGCTTGCTGCTGCTGCTGCTGCTAGGAGTGGGTTCATCACCACCACCGCGTATACAGCTACTCATCCTATTCGCCAACCCGTCCAGCCCCTCTGTCTCAATCCCAAGAATCTGATTCGTATTTGGCACAATCTCCGTGTTAAAGAGCTCAATGAGTGCTTTCTTACTCTTAGCGCCATGAAAGGGTACGTGGTGCTTGGATAGTATACGCTTGAGGTTGTTGATTGGGAGGCACGTGGGTGGAAAGCCGGGGTATAGATAGTAGAGGTCTTGAGGGATAGTGCTAATCTCGACGTTATTCTCCTCCTTCATACCAACGTCTTCATCGTCACTATCCCTATTTCTCTCTTCGCCATTATCTTCACTCTTATTCTCATCTTCAGCTACAACAGTAGCTCCGGTTATCCTCAGAATCCTAGCGCGCTTATTGGCGATGTTCTCGTTGAAGAGATCAATCAAATCTGCCTTCCGCGTTGCGAAGTTTAGGGCGATGGAGTGTTTCGAGAGGATCTCTCTAAGGACATTAACGGTTAAGGTGGAGGGTGGAAACCCGGGGGCTAGATAGTAGAGGTTGGAGGGGGGAAAGGTAGGAGGGGCCATAATTAAGTTGTGGGGAAGATGTTTGCAGTGACAAGTAGATTTCGTAGCGCTGGAGGGTGTATCGGGTTCTGTGAGACTGGTGGGTTATCTGAACGGGAGGTGGTGTATATTTATGTTCGAATGGTGTGGGCTTGGGGAAACAACCCAGCATGTAGGATGTCCTATTCAATCGCTCGAACAGCTCCCATTGTCTGCACAAGGATATCAGTTCAAGCAGATCAGTCCCAAGAGCACTCTTTCCCTGGGCTTCATCCGCTACCTTATCCGCAAAGCTCGCTCCACGCAAGGATTGATCTCCCACGGGAAGTACCACCTCGTCCGGCTTCCCGCATGTCACCAACCCAAAAGGGTAAATCCAGATGGCTTCCAGAAAGCCTCTAGAAGGCGCGGGGAATATGCAGAATTTCGATACCGCTACGGGAACCCGCATTTGGCAGATCATGGCCGCAGAAACTCGTTATGCAGGCCTGTGCGCTTCGGAGGAGGTATCTTTCGGCGAGTAGTCCGCGCTGAAATGTGTTAAGAGTTTGGCATGATGGTAGTATAAGTGTCTAGGTGGTATGAGTCAAGATAAAGCAGACGCCTGCCACATTGATCGAGTGCATGAAATAGCAGGTACACACCATAACATCCGTACTCTACGGTACCTTGATAAGGCTCAAAGCCTTAACTACCCAGCTTTGCGACCCTCCATCCAGTCTTATATGATTAGACCCTCATAATGACCATGCTAACATACGGCTTCACGCCCCGCTGCCTCGCCACGAACCAAACTGGCATCCGCAAAGGCGAACAATGCAAACGCTATGCCAGCTGCGGGCAGTATAGCTGCTGGCAGCATCGCTGTAAAGATGAAGCCTGCAACAATAAGCCATTGCATTTACACCACGATATCCCCATCGTCGACAAGCGCAAACGCCAAAAGTACTACTTTACTCGCAGCCAGAAAGGTGTGGAGAAAGTAGGAAACAAGGCGCAGGAGCCGAAAGCGGCGGTTAGGGATTACAAAGCAAAGAATAATGCGCATGTTGCACAAGTTGTTGATATTGACAGCACCGCCGAGATCCAACCGCCACGTCTGAGACAGAATCCAGGTCATAAATTGAGTTCCAAGGCAGCAGCGATCCATGATCAAGGGACCGTCCAGCACTCACGTATACTTTCGTACAAGCCGCGCGGAGGGACTGATGTTATAAGAAGTAAGAGAAAGGAGCGAGGTCCAATAACAAAACATAGGCAAGATAGTAGAAAGTTTCGAGCATAAGATGATAACGATGATGATGACGACGACGACAAAAGCATGAGTACATCTTGTCGATACAGGTGTTGTGATACGAGAAGTGTACCGAGGAGCTTTACTGAATCAGTTGCCGAAGAGGGGGATCATTCACCGGGTGCAGGTACACGAAGTAACGGACAGGGCAAAGAGCCAATCTGGGACTCGTTTGCGGTTCCTGAGCTTCTCAGCGACTTACTTACTAATAGTTCCAATGGTCCGGCAACATATCCAGGTTCGCCATCGATCGCAAGCTCATTTCTGATAGGCCGTTCCTTCTCCGAGGAGATGGCTGATGCGTTGAGTGCGCATCCACCAGCGAGGGACGATGCATACAGTCACCCTAGCGTTTTGCAGCAGCCAGAAACCAAGGCTGCTGTAGCTGAGAATACTCAAATGGGATGCATACCAGCCGAAATCGGCCAACCTGTGAATGAAGCAGATGGGGCGAGGCTTCAGCCAATGCCAACTGCTAGTCTGCAAGGCTCCTCTATGGAGACGGTATTGGCTGAGGCTCTGGCTAAGAATACTGAAGCGAGAGCTCGAGCCGATGAAAGAGGACTCCAACCAGGTCCATCGAATATACAGCAGGATTTCCCTATCAGTACAGAAGCGGCTGATACTGCCTCTAGGAGTGTTAATGTAGGAGCTCGAGGCGCTGAGACTGGACGCCTACAAGATTGCTCAAATAGACAGCAAGTTCCTGACTTGGAGATTGCCGCTGCTCTTGCGAGGAATGCTGAAGCAAGAATTGAAGCCGCTGCCAGAGGGATTCAGCTCGCGTCGCCATCCACATCGACACAGGAGGACGTAGCAGTAGCGGCTGCTTCCGCAAGCCAGCAGCACGTGAGAGCCGAAGCTGCTGGGAAAAGGGTCCGTTTCCGAGAGCCGTTAACGTTGCGAGCGCAACGATAGTGGCCAATGCGCCGATTAATCAGGACCAACATATAAGTGGACACGCAGCTACTGTTTGTTGTCGTTCTGAAAAAGGACTGGGTATCGACATAGGTGCATCACTAACGCGTGCAGGTAAGACGACGACCGACGCAACCTGAAAACGGACGCCAATGTTCGATTTGTGCTAGTGGCGAGACTCAGTGGCTACACGAGTCTTATAAATCCTGCCTACAGTCAGTGCGGAGGCTCTTAGAGATTCTTGGGAACAGGAATGGTCGTGGGGCTGAGGGCGACACCGAGTTGCTGGCAGAGTTGAAAAGGATGCTAGCGCGGCTTCAAAATCGTCGTTGATAATTCTCCTAGTAGCAGTTGTGATGAGCTATAGCTATAGAACATGGCAAGGCTGGTAGGAAAGGTGGATTTTCGGCTGGTAACCATCCTCTTACTGTCACTAAATCACGCGTGATTTCACCAGATCTTTGCTTGGAAGGAGAGTCATAAGACTAACAGAATGACACTCATCGCGGTGTCCTTCAGATCTGCAAGTGCTTCAATAAGCCGTGTTCTATATCCGAGCTAAAATGAGTCGAACGTCAATCTTGGCGTTCAACATTCTAGAAGCTTCTAAACCTCTCGTCTTGGAGAGCCTGAGGAATCTCTCTCCCATTCCTGACGGCGTCGTTGATAGCACGCGTAATCCCCCCATCCTCCCTGCCAGTATCTTGTGAGGGTTCATTTTGTCAGATCGGATATGTTGAGGTGGTGAGGAAGTTGGACGTTGGAGCTGGTGAGGAAGTCGGACGTTGGAGCTGGTTGATGAGGGCGTGAGGATTCATATGAAAAGGTAGGGCGTTGGATTTGGTTGATTGGAATGATCCTGAAGGTGAGCGTTGGTCGAAGTGTATGAAGGATGGAAGGTATGGAAGATGAGGTGATAGTAGGGAGGTGAGATGAGATATAGCCACTTTGAGGTGGCACTCCGTTAGAACATAGCGAATCGTCTCTGCGCCTGCACCGGCAGAGAGCCTCCTATTTAAACCCAATATCATAAAGGAGGTGGTTGAGCCCTATCTTACCCGTCCGCAACTGGTTTAGGATTGAGCTTTGGACTCTGTTGAGTCCTTTGTGCCTTCTTAGGGCGGTTTTGTCTGGGTGTTCTGCGAGCCAAAAGAGGCCTCGTCTATGGGCTTCGACTTGCCATTGTCGATCCCACAGGTCGAGAGTCTTTCGGCGTGTCACAGGCTGGACTGTTACTGTGAGGGTACGAGCTCCTAGGGCCGCCTGCTTGCGTTTGGCGGCTACTTCGGCGAGCTCATCTGCTTCCTTATTGCCTAGCACTCCTTCGTGAGCCGGGATCCATCAGATCTCGACCCTAGGGTGCCCCTTCTGATCACGCTCATCAAGTTCTTTGATGATGTGTGTTAGGATATGCTACCCGGACTGGCCTCCGGGCTGTTGGGACGATCTAATCGCCCCTTGGTTGTCGGTGAAGATGACGATCTTCTTTCGTTGCTGGTCCTCCGGGAGGTAGCGTGCAAGGATAAGGGCTATCCATATCCCGCACAGCTCCCCCGCGTAGACTGTTGAATGGGCCAGCTGGCCTAGATAGGTAGCGAGCTTCTTGCTGGGCTGTGGTATTACTGCCGCAGCGCCTACCCAGCCTTCGATGCCGCTGCCATCCGTATAAACGCACAGCTTGCTGGGGTTCCATAATACTTCGGTGTGGTCTTCGATTGCCTCCTCATCAGTGGCGCGGATGGTGATTTCGGGTCCTGCTGTGGTGGCATGTACGACCGCATCGAGGCGGAGAAGGAAAAGCTCGTTTCCAGAGAGCTGCAAAATATTGAAGAGATAGAGGCGGACGAGCAACAGCTCGCGGCAGTTCTAGGCTGCCCCTTCGATCTCAACACCGAGAGTTTGGCTTTGCCTGAGGAGTACGAATGGCCCTCGATTCCTTCCGCCGTTGGTGGAACTCCTTCAGCAGACCCTAGCAGCTCTTCAGGTGCTTGACTGGTTCCCACGTGTTTCCGGTATGGTCGTACCCCTTCCACTTGACTAGGTATGGCTGGGAGTAATTCCTGAATAAAAGCGGGGGCTCAGGATTCGGATAGCTCCGCTTGAGGCTCAAATAGGGTTCTTAGCGGTAGATCCCCCGCAAACAGCACCGCTTTTACTAATTGGTACCCTACTATCAATCTCTTATATAATTCAACAATTTCAACACCGTTAGAAAGCTTATAATAAACTCAATCAGTCGTCCAAGTTTCAATAGATCAACTGGTGTAGCAAGGAAGGAATAGTGATATAAAGATTAATCGAAGATTGTGATAGACCCTGAACGGGTATTCCCGAGCGCCAAGACTACGACGCCGAACCCCGACTTTTACTAAAGTCTAATCTACAAAACACTCGCTTTCGCAAGTATTAGATCTCACAGTCTCCACCGTCCAATCCTAGGTCGTCTAGGTGCCCTCCCTCAACAGCTGCTAGGGCTGCATCGACCTGATCATCTAGAGAGCTTCTCTTGCCACTGTTCTGACGCTTCTTAAGCCAGGTTTTCACCTCTGCAGCGAGTCTCCCTAATCCCAGTGGAATCTGCATACGAATCCGGTCAGAACTCTCAAACTTACGTAGAAGGGTTCACCCCCCAACCGATCAACCTGTCCAACCGATCAGCCCTATAGGGCTGAGGTCTGAGCACACCTTCTATTATTAGAAATCGACCTTTTGAACCCTCAGCCCTAGAGGGCTGATCGGTTGGGCAGTTTGATCGGTTGGGGGGTGAACCCTTCTATATCTCTTACTGTTCACATCTCTTTCTCAACGGTTCTAAGCGCTGACGTAATAGCAGATTGTTCGCTGCCATTTCTCCCAATCTGCTAATGAAATACTCCCTCCGCAATCGTCCCACATCTCCCTCCACCTGAACTGGGCTGCTATATCGGGCAGGCTCGTGGCGTTTTTCAGCGGTAGAAGGACGAGACGGCAGTCTTGTCTGTAGTCAACGCTGAGGTAGTGTTGGCTTGGGCGGAGGATCTTGCTGAGAAGAAGCTTGGTGAAAAAATAAGCTACCAAAAGGATATTGCCTGGAGGAAAAGAAGGTTGCTGGACTGGATAATATGGGTATTGCGTCAGTGGCGCCGGCGGCCACTGGGGACTAGCGGAGTTCTGCCAGTATGATGTTGCTGTTTGAAAACCTGGTGTTGGTACTGCTGATATCGTTGGCGGTGCAGCTTCTTTGTTTACATTCTTACCTCCTTTTGTCTTTTCTTTGCGCCTTGCGCCTGGGAGTGCATCAAGAAGAGCTCGATCTTAGTCGCCTTCGGAGGATCATCGACAGTAACACCACTCTTCCCCTTTCAGCAGGGCTAGCACGCTTTGGTGCCGGGATTATGCACGGTTGCACGGCTCTGTATGATGATACCCTCCACAATATGAGGCGAAACATCTGGTCAAGTGGGCAAGTCTGAGCGTACGGCGCATATAGAAAGAATTGTGACTGACTATTTTTGCTTCCAGACATCCTGCGTTGTTGCTCGCCCCCGTAACGTGGAACCATGTTTCATAGACACCCTTGCTACGTCAATTTCAAATCATAATCCATTCATCAGTACAGCGTTATGGAGTGAACACGAGCCAGGTCAATACGTAACTCGCTTTTTTCCAAGACATTTGTGGAACAAAACCTTTATTCGCCATTGTGACGTTTCTCTTGATCAATAGCTTCTATATCGCTGCAAATCAACGCAATTGGACTAGCTGGCTATATCATGTTTCTTGCTCTTACCAGGAGTCCTCCTTCGTGCCATTCTCCTCATAATATCGACACTTACCACTTACTAGAGTCGGAACAGCCCGATCGATACCACTCACCAACACTAGGTGGACACCACTTCGATCAAAGCTACCAACAGCACTACCTACCAGCAGCAACCAGCAGCTATCATGCGTACTATCACGCCCTTACTTATCCTCCTCCTCTACCTCCTACCCCTTACGGCCACCACATCAACCTCCTACGACGACGCCCTAGTACCTCAACCAGCCTGCCCCCTCCCAACCTACCGCCCAATCGCCAACTGTCTCCTCCTTCCCTTGATGAAACACAGCACCTATCTGCTCCTCGCTTCTCGCTGCATACTAGACGCGCACTACCCAAGCGATGACGATCTATGCATGCAATGCGTCTGCGCGCATTTTGAGTCTGAGTTTGCGGATAGGTGGGATGAAAAGTGGCTAGCAGGGACGAATCATAGTGAGGGTTCCAGTGGAGGTGGAGGTGGAGGTGGAGCTGGTGAACAGATTTTGGATGGGGGAAAGGTAGAAGAGTGGGTGCGTGTTGATCGGAGGGGGTGGGTTGAGGGGGTGAGGATTAATCAGGGGGCGGAGAAGAGGTGGTGGGGTCTGACGTGGATAGAGTGGTTGATGGCGTTGATAGGTGTATGCGGACTTTGGATAGCTGGGTATAGTTGGACGAGATATTCGCACGGGAGGGAGAGGGAAGAGGAGGGTGGAAAGAAGAATGTGGTGGGATTGGGGAGTAAAGAGCTGGGCAATAGACGTGGATATAGACAGGTATCCTTTATGGAAGAGGAGGGTGGAATGAGGAACAGGAGCACGTGTTGGCTCGGACGATCGCAGCACACTAAATTGATTATCCAAGTGACGATGTTGTTTCTAGTATCCACCAGTTGGCAAGGGCCAAGTTCTATACCTTGTTTGAGTTCCGAGCCTGCTTGAGCTTCTTCATACCCAAGTGCTACACGAGCGATCTATGTACAGTGGTGCTAACTCAGCATGCCAAGATGCCAAGGCTTAGTAATCTTGGGCACGCAGGCCACTTTCAACACTGGGCTCATCGTAATAGTCTGATTCCTTGCTCATGAATAGACTATCCTTCGGATCACATCTGCCGCCTTTAGCAAAGGCGACGGTTAAATCCACCGCCAGTTCGGGCGTTGCGAGGAGCCGCCTATGGTTTTGAGCAAAGTCGAACCATATAGGATTGCAGTGGTACGCGTACCAGTCTGCGAACAGGCGACAAGTAGCGGATTTTGGAGACGTGCTGCGGTAGACTAACCTCACTGCATATCGTAGGGGTGCTTCGAAGTCGGCTTGAACTGGGATGGAAAGAGGCTTCGGTAGATGTTGTTACGCAGATTCCGCACGTTGTACTTGTCTGCGAGGAGGTAGAGACGAAATGCTTGCATACCAGCACCGTTCTCTTTAACGAGTGGCTTGGACCACTTAAGGGGGACGTGGTCTGAATCGGAATAGAGCCAGCGGGCAAAACCCTTGCGCAGTAAAGAGAGCCTGCTCGTTCAGCGCTCACCGCTTTCCGGTATGTCCCATCGATCTTACAAGAGGCCGAAAACGTAACATACCGTAAGTATTAGGTCGCTTGTAGAGCGGTATCTAGATGTACCCTTTTATCTTGGAGGCTTATTGGCCATTCAGCCGGGGTGGAACAATGTATTGCTATTGAAGTTGTTGCAGCTAGATAGAATTGCATGCAGAGATTTTATCTAGTGCGCATGGAGCCTCATCCACCATAGTTTCACCACTTATTCTAACAGTGCTTCTCAACCTCCACTTCGAAGTTGAAGAGCTCAGGATCGACGATTGCCGGTAGGTTATCATTTGATCTTCTAGGCATGAGCTTCTCCAGATTTCCTGCTGTCAGGCTTGGTCAAGTCACCTATGTGTCGTGCTTCTGCTTCCATTACTATCACCAGGCCGAATCCACTAGAATTTGCGGCGTTGTGAGTCATGGTAAGAGCAAGGAATTGTTATCCGCTAGGGTCGAGTGGTGCAGATTTTGTACCGTATATCGCGTTTGAAACAGCAGAGCCAGCTGGCGGCTATAAAACCACCAGATTTAAGTGCTCTAAAGACAACATAGGCCACTTCCTTGGACTTCGATCTCGCTCTGACCTTCGACTAAGGTAGGGAGCTCCTGCTAGTGCCAGGATCGCTATCCACCACCTTCTTTAGTAATGGAAGTTAACGCCGGCGGCCGAAGTAACGAAGAGCTTGAACTTTCTGGATAAGTTCTTCAACCCTATGATGTGAATAGAATTCGACGTCTCAGAACTGTATATAGGTGAAGTATATGTTTATTCGGAGGACTTCGAGCTATGAGATCTTTATGCAAATCGAATGGTAGATAGCCGTAAGATTGTGGATTCTCGAGTATAAAGCACAACGAGAATTTTGGGGAGTAAGGGTCAGGTTTGAAGGAAGTATAGTAAAAATGGATAGAGATTCTCGAGTACGACTTGCATAAAGTGCAAGGTCATAGTTACTGAGTGTAGGCCTTTTGTCGGTTAATGGTTAAAGCGATTCTGCGAGTATTCAACCAGCTATCTGAGGCTTCATCCTGAACATTATCCGTTCAGTGTCGATCGACATCGTTGCAGATAAACTCTTCACGCCTCCTCGCCCAGCTAATCGCCTACAAGCCCAAAACATCAGCTCCTATCCTAACGCGCTCCGAATCCCTAAGTGCGTACGTACCGTATATCACCCTTGGTGATGCCCCTCACAGAATCTCTTACAATCTTCCTTCACAACCCATACCATCAGCATCGCTCTTTAACCTCCCTTATTCCCCCCTAAGATCTCTCCGTTTATATATATACCTCCACGCAAGGCACGCGAGGAAGGTGTCTTAGGATGTAGTCTAGCTTCTCCACAACTTCCGCGTTATCCTGCTGTAAGTATTTAAGTCGAATGAGTCTAAGATTACACTCCCCATCCTTCTCCGGTGTAGCATTCCTCTTCACCCCAATCACATTTTGCATATGTGACTTATGCGGCGTACCTCCCTCGCTATTCGTCTTGACCCTCGCAACGCTGAAGTGGCTGGCTGTACCGGTGGCTTTGGCACCGTTGCGAAGACGCTCGGTTATGGCGTAGGGAGTATAGTGTAGTATCTAACGCTAAGAAATAGCATAGATGAGGCGGAGGAAGGTAAGACAGCACAGTATCTAATACTAATGAAGAGTACAAATGAGATAGGTGACGCCAGTATGATGATAGGGATATAGACCACAGCAGTGAGCCTAGGCTCCGCATAGAACTTAATTTCTTGCTTAGGAATAGGCTTTTCATTGGGTTACATTCGCCGCCGTTAGCAAATTCAACCTCCAGATATACCGCCAATTCAGAAGTTCTTACAAGCCAGAAATCATTCTAAGTGGATTCACACCAGGTCAGAATAGGAAGAGAGAGTGTTGGTAGGTAACCGGGCTCTCCACAATCAGAATAGGAAGAGAGTATGTTAGTAGGGAATCGCGCCATCTCTTTAATTAGAATAAGAAGAGGAAGTGTTGGTAAGGAACCGCGCCATCTCTAATCATAATAGGAAGAAAGAGTGTTGATAGGAGATCAGGCTATCTCTCTTACGGTAATAGTCTAGCTGGACTAACATAAGTTGGCGACGTAAACCTAGAATAGTATACATCAGGATGCTTGAATATAGATAAGGGATATATAAGTTGAGATGTAAGAGTACAAGACGAGAGACTTAGGAGAATCTTATTGGGGGTTAGGAAAGATACAGTAAGAGGAGGGAATCAGAGGCTTTGTATGATAACAGGCGGCGACAGAAGGCGATAGGTGAGATAAGAGGTGCTGTGTTAAGATGAAGGAAGACTTTGCCACGAAGATCCCCCTTGTCTTGAATTGACAGGAGCGGCTCGCAAACTGTGATCAAAGTGAAAACCCTTCACTTAGCTTCAACGCTCGACTGACTGCAGCGGGCGATGGAACCTTGAAGTGGTGAAGCCGATGGGCGAGATGAGGGGTGCCGCACCCTGACCCAGCGGCAAATTTGACTGTACGGCATCTGGATCTGTTGTCCCACCCTATCTAAAAATCCCCACCTAGATGCTTTTCGTTCTGCCCTTTGCCCCAAGTGATTAAGCAATGTCCTTCGGGATCTCTTGCTGTCCCCTGGTAGGTATAGTCGAAAGTCCAACTCTTCTAAGCGGATGTTCATGTCCAATATATATTTAATGAATTCATGGATAGTATTGCTCAACTCAGGGTTCGCACGTACTTGAATAATATGCTCAGCCTCTTTCAACTGGAATAGGGTGGATCGAACTCACAGGTGACTACCATCCGGCCATTTCTTCCTTCAATCTCTGATCTGATCAGGTTCCCAGCATCGTCTTTTCAGATACATAGTTGTCGAGCATAAGGAGCTGGACGTTGAGGATGTGTGCGTGCTATTCAGTATGACTAATGTTAGGCTGAAGTGTGGGAAGACTGATATAATTAACGTTCTTGTTCTCCTGGTCTTTACTTCGTACGAGTCAGAATACCGTCGGAGATATGATAGGCCTTAGGAATGAAGTTGTATCCATAGCGCTAGTATGATGATGATCACTAGCATCAATTGAAGTTTGAGCAAAATCTCATAGAAATAGTGACGTACAACGGTAGATGCAGACAGCAGGAACCCGAACACCCGACCACAGACGCATGCAGGAGGCCCTCGACTACGGCCACTCTCCCGAGCCATCGATTGATGCGCTCATAGGCCCGAGATGTGATACCACAGCGAACTGACGACGATGTTCATGTGACCTCCCAGCGCTAACGGTATGAGGTTGACGGACGACGCCAGTCCCGTTTGTTTGATCAAGCTTGGGGAGTCTTTCACACCTATGGCGACGCAGAGGGCGTAGGTCGGTCGTTTCAAGGGGCGCTCCAAAGCTCATGGGTTGCCGGAGGTGACCATTGGTGCGGACATTATGACTGGGAGGGAGGGATATAGGCAGCTTGGAGTGGAATATCTGAGAAGGGGGCGCCTCGAGCCGGTGATTTTGATGAGGGTGATAGAAGGCAGGACTTGGTGGACCTGAATGATGTGATGTTTATATACTTTTTTCGCGCTGTTTAGGAGGCTAGAATATGGAGAGCTCGGCCCGTCAAGGCGTCGTTGCGTCTAGCGGTGAAAGCTGAACCGTCGTGGCATCATGCAGTACGCTTCAAGTTCAGAGTGAGCTGCATAATGTTCATCATATCTGCCCATGGTCCTCATCCTGTCATAGCAAACCCCCAATGCAAATGTCAGTGTGGTGTTGCAGTGTCGATATGGCCCCCCTTTATGCCAACCACCCTGTGCGTTTATGTTTTGCCATGTTGCCAGCTATATCGCCTCGTATCGCAAGTTTCCAGAGCTGTCTCCCTGAGAAGGAGTGTCAGGGCCTGTTGATTGCTTTTGTATGGCCGAGCTGGCTGCCCCAAAGCTCGTCTCCATTTAATTAGCCTACTAGCTTGCAGTATACGTGTCGCACACGGGGTAGGATCTATGGGGTATGAGGCCCTTATCTCTGATCCCAGCCTCAGTAACCAAAGCCGCTCACTGTCCGCCAACAATTCTGTTGTACAGCCTAGTATATCCCGGAGCTTACCAGACTGCATTGGCGTGCTCAATTCCCGCAGGGATTGTCATGGAAAGGGGGACAAGGAATCATATGGGACGTGTATAGCTCAGCCACCAGCCATGGGCTGGCCTGCAGCGATACCTCGAAGACTCCGGCGGATTGTCCGCCCACCTTGGGCCACGGCCCCATTATTCCGTCTCTCAACCCCCCACACAGTCGTCCCTATGTGGCCTTTCAATATTTGCTTTCTTGTGTGCCTCGTCTCTCGACGGCGAACCCGGCCCAACGACACGAACACTAAATATCCTCAAGGACGCGGACCTGATCGCCCTTCTTCACGGTCAGCTCTTGAGATTCAAAAACGGCGTCTTCCCCCTATGCGCCGAGGAGGCCAAACGGCACGCCATAATCAAGGAGGTCGCAGCGGTAATAAACAATGACTGCATCATCCTCAAAGACCTTCGGATCTGCGTGGATGTTGTTCTCCAAGAGGTCGATGTGGTTGGGCACGAGCGGCCAGTCGAGGGCTAGATGTGCGAGAGGCGTGGAATGAGCCGACCCAGCACCGGGCGAAAGCGTCCCGGGAGTCCCTCGGAGAGTTGTGAGAGCTGAATTAAGTAATGGGGGTATAGCGACTAGCGGCCTGGCACTGGCATCGCTACCGGGCAAAGTCTTTCAGGGTTTGTCGCAACAGCCAGCAGCCGTTCTGGTATCAACCGTCTCAGGCAAGGTATAGGGAGACTCCTCCAACCTTGTCCATCATATAGACGTGGAGCTCCCCCAATACACCCGAGGCACTATGCCGTGGTATAAAGCCAGCGTGGACTTTTTCGATATGTCCTAGAAAGTCCAAGTCCAGGGCGGCGTAGGCGGCCCAGAACTAGACGACGTAGTCACCAGCAATGACGGTGTAGCTGCTTCCACCTCGGATAGGTGATGGCAATGGCGGGAGATTAGGGTAATGACGGTGTTGTATGTTCGTAGCTCGGGCAGTGTGTCTGTAAGAAAAGGGGAGGAAGGAGAAGGAGGAGGAGGAGAAGATGAGGGATGAATGCCGAAGCGTAGGGAGATAAAGCCTCGACGTGCGAAACAAGAGGCACTTCTTCAAGGCAAATCATGTCGCTGATACTGGACCAAACCGCGATCAAGGACACAGTGCAGCGGCGACAGGCAGAATCGAGATCGAGCAAGGCCGCAACGCTGGTAGGCGGCTTGGCTGCATACAGGGGGTCCCCGTTAGACAGCTAAGCGAGCTGGAGTAAGGTAGCTGTAGCAAGAGGCCTACGCACGCAACGCAATTCTGCCTTCGCAACTCAATACCTTACCCCAGGACTCTTCCAGAAGCTAAATCATAGCGTCAACGTCATTCCACCCCGCCCCTGCCCTCCACTCGTCCCACCCCGCCCTCCATTCCACCGACCTATCAGATCGCAAGCGGAGAGCTCTTGCCCTTATCCCTAAACCCCACAAGCGAATTCCAGTAGAGGGCGAGATCGTTGGCAGCAGGGACACTGGTATATTACGGATCTAGGATTAGGCTTTCACTCCGGGCTTCTCGGTAGTAATATCGCATGAGGATAAGTTGTTAGGTGCTTTAAAACGTCAGCAAGTAGTCCTATCTTGCTACCGCTATAAAAAGAAGACAAGGAACACCAGAAAGCTCGATGAGGAGACACTGACAGCGACGACGAGCTCCAATACCTAGGTACACAGCGTGCTTATAGCCCTCCACTTCCCAACAACGACATGCAAGTCCTAGGTCGCGATATCTCGTCCTCTTCTGATTCAGATTTTGACAATCTTGACAATCTTGACGATTCTGACGATTTGGATCCTCCACCAACAGCCCCGCCCCTATTAGACGGTATTACAGCATGACGGTTACAGCAGGCGACGTTCTCCCAGCTGCCATCTCAGCACCAGATTCCCACCTCTTCAGCAGCAACGGGGAAACGCGGGGCAAGAGGTGGAAGTCAAAGAAGTTGGAGTCCTAGGAAGCGCGGGATAGTAGGAAGGCGGAAAGGAAGCTGCAGCGAGCTGAGGCGGCAGTGAGGCGGAAGAAGAGGGAGGACGAGAGGAGGATAGCGCCTAGGAAGGAGATACCTCTCAATTAGCAGACCTCCTGCGTACGTCATCTCCAATTGGGGGGGAGGACTCAAGCATGTAGACTCATAGATGCTAAGCTGCCAAGTTGCTGTCTCCAACCTCCCGCCCCGCCCCATGCTAGGCTGGGCGGCGGTGTTGCTGGGTGGCGGTGACGTATGCCAAGTCCGCAGCTACACCAAGCTACAGCAACACTATTGCCCAGATAGGCTTAAACGGGACCTGCGAGGGGGCCTTGTCCCAACAGGAGTTGCGGCATCTGCCCTCCAACACTACGATACTTGCGATGACGACTGAGTGAATAACTCGTGTACAAATGAAAGAGCTCTGCAACGATAACACTGCTGGGACGGTGGCAGTGAATGCATATCATAGATCCGACCTTTGGCACCTGCTGGATCCAATGAATGATCCTTGCCAAGCAAACGGTGAAGTCTTTGGCTCCTTCGCCAGATCTTGACACCAAAAAGAGGAAGAAGAGAGTGGGAAGAGGGCGCCATGTACGCTGGTGCTAAGGTGGTTAGTCGGCCTAGAGAGCTGAAGGGGCAAGAGCTTTTTGGTGTTCGTCTTAGGCCAGACCCTTTGTGTTCCCCTCTCTAGTGGAAACTCGACGAGGGGATAGTTGTGAGGCTCGGTGGCTGAGGATCCACTACTCTGCCATTACCCTGTATCAAGACTTGTATACGCGTTTGATTTTAATGCTGCTAATGCCAGATCTATCTCTTCTCACATCGTTGCTCCCATTCAATTCGTCCATCCTTACACGACCACATCCTACTTCACCTAGTCTCCCATCCATACCTAAGCCCTATCTTCATCAAATAGCTGTAAGTATTCAGTTCCCTGATCCTATCGCCAAATTCGCCTATGTTCGGAACTCCTGCTTCATCCCCGAGTCCGCTAGCTCTCGCTCTAACGTCCCTCCCTGTGTGGCGAGAAACCCACCATGCCGAGATGAATCTGCATTTTAGATATCTCAGATCTCTTCCCTGCAAGATTTTAATGCGAAAGTCAATGCACCATCATTCTTCACATATTTCCACATCAGAATCAAATTTACAAAGAGAATATTACTGCGGTATTGATCAGCCTGTCGTTCATTTAACTGATTACATCGCAAGCCGCTTCAACTGTTTTCCACTACTCTGGCACCAATGGTCACAAATCTTTCGTTTTCGGAGTCAGCATATGATAGATTCGTCACGAAAGAACTTAAGTACGACTTTTTTATGGCACTTAACCTTTGTGATACCTATTCCGAAAGTTTCGCCGTTGCGGAGGGAGACAGAAGCCCTGCGCCTTAGTGTAAGGATTAATTTAGCATATGTCAGGAAGATTACAATACAATGTATCGGGCGTAGTCTAAATATATTTTGTTCATTACACGCTATACTAAATATATGACGGTGTAGCGCAGCTCAGCAAGACTTCGTGAAGGGTCTATAGGCGGCTGCGCATCTGCTTTCTGTACTTTAGCACTTTCTTATATCCTCCCAATATCGGAACTCTTTTATAGCTTTGTGCTTTCCATGGTACGATAGTAATTTATAATACTACTCTCCCATAAATAAAGGGAGAACAGCCCTCAATATTACTTGCTAACATTACGTATTCCATCCTGTACTAAGGTCCAAAATGTATGGTCGTAGCCCAAGACAATGGATCCTCACAAATTCGTCGTGCGGCTAGAACAGCATCGTGTAATGCATAGGCAATTTTGTCATGTCCAACAATTTCGCTCTCAGCGAAGACTATACGGTAGAACTTCTCAGCAACGGCTACAGAGAGAGCATCGTCAGCTTCCCACAAAGACGCAATCACATGCGGGTACCCAGCAAGCTGAAAACCACCTGCGAGATGGATCCCTTCGTCCATAAGAACGGAAGATGCATTCTCTGCAGTACAGCAGGCAGACAGAAAGGCAAGTAAAGAATGTTGCGTGTTTATCGAGCTGATAGTCTCCACTGTGAGCATGCTATTCCTTGTATTTTTATTAAAGCCCTTTTCTGGTTCGTTTCCGCACAGCAGGAGGCCGCTTTGGAACGGGCTTTGGGGATCTGCGTAGCCGTGACAGGCGAAGTGGACAGAATTGTAGAATGGCAAATCTTTCAGAATAACATCTACTGGTTGCAGCTTGTGTAATTTGACAGCTATAAGTCCCTGGAGGGTATCTTGGATGATTTTAGCTTCTCGTTCTGTGCCTGGTAGATTGGATTGACCGCCGGGTGTTTTTGGCATTGCTACAAGCAATAAAGCGGAAGAGCTAGCTTCGAACGCTGCCGATTTCTGTTTCGCATGTGCCTGGGCCGTCAGCGTTGAAGCGTAGGAGGATATTGCACAACTCATAATATTTCTGGAAGGATCTTGTGATCCGTAGCCTGCAGCATGGAAAGGAAAGGAACCCATATGGCCGACACCAATCCAATGGATCCGTGGGAAGCTGGGAACACTATTCCTTATTGTGGCTCTAAAGCGAGTTTCAGAGGGCTTGGCAGAGCTCACGGAGCTTGTGATATTAGGCTGTTGCTTCATGAGTTCCAGATAAGTCGTTAACATTTCTGCATCAAGGCCCTTGGATCTGTCCGCTTGTCTGTATGGGGTAATACATGATGTCTTAACTTGACTGTCGGGGGCATTGGGCCTTGATAGGATTTCTGATGGTTTGAAGCCGAATGCATTAAGAATTGGATCAACTATTTGATCCCACAACCAAATCAAAAACTGCCGCATATCTTCGTTGGATCTTCTCCAATTCTTATGCTCGTTGTACCCAAATCTACCACATAGTCTGTGGTAATAATATTTTGAATGTTGAAAGATGGATTTGTCTAGTGGCAGAACTTGAACCCGTTTATCGCCATGAAGGAGAAGAGCATCTGTGCGAAACTGAGTTGTGTTCAGAAGAACTGTAACTTGGTTGAATGAGGTCTCAAGCAGCTCGGTTTTCGGGGCGAAGTTTGGGAAAATCTCTAATCCTATGTTTGTCCTGACGTGAGTTACCAACTCATGTAATTTCGCTGCGGCAGCTTCTTTGGACAAAGTCGTTCTGCTAAGGTTTTCCCTGCCTTCACTTGGTGCGTTAATCAATGATCTAAGGTCCTCGAACTGTTTGGCAAGTTCCGGATCGAAACGATACAGCATTGAAATCTCTGCTGTTGAATTAGTAGCTAATCGATTGATCGTTCCTCGACTCAACTCCAATATTCTGATAGCTTCAAAACCGTCATTGCTACACTCTAGCGAGACTGCACAGCCAATTGCAGCTATGCCAGAGATCGATTTCATTATGTTTTCCTGATCAAGCTTTGAGCTAAGATTCGAGATCAACAATGGTAGAATTTCGAGGCCCTGGCCTAATAAAGCTCGCGCTTTTGGCCATCTTTGAAGTTGGGCTAAGCAATTCACGGCATTTAGACATCCGCGAATACGTATCGAAGGTGGGCTACTCAAACAGTTGGTAGCTTCCTGGCTATGTTTGATTGCCTGAGTAAGATCTTCGAGCTTCCCTTCTCTTTCATACCGACTGCTGAGATGATTGCTGAGGTTACTGAGGTATCCAGCTTGATTAGGGTTACCGGTAGGTGTCAGGTTAACCGCTTCCTGGCTATGTTTGATTGCCTGAGTAAGATCTTCGAGCTTCCCTTCTCTTTCATACCGACTGCTGAGATGACTGCTGAGGTTGCTAAGGTATCCAGCTCGATTAGGGTTACCGGTAGGTGTTAGGTTGACCGCTTCCTGGCTATATTCGATTGCCTGAGTAAGATCTTCGAGCTTCCCTTCTCTTTTATACCGAGTGCTGAGACGATTGCTGAGGTTGCTGAGGTATCTAGCTCGATCAGGGTTACCGGTAGGTGTTAGGTTGACCGCTTCCTGGCTATATTCGATTGCCTGAGTAAGATCTTCGAGCTTCCCTTCTCTTTCATACCGAGTGCTGAGACGATTGCTGAGGTTGCTGAGGTATCCAGCTTGATTAGGGTTACCGGTAGGTATCAGGTCGACCGCTTCCTGGCTATGTTTGATTGCCTGAGTAAGATCTTCGAGCTTCCCTTCTCTTTCATACCGACTGCTGAGATGATTGCTGAGGTTACTGAGGTATCCAGCTCGATCAGGGTTGCTGGTAGGTGTTAGATTGACCGCTTCCTGGCTATGTTCGATTGCCTGAGTAAGATCTTCGAGCTTTCCTTCTCTTTTATACCGACTGCTGAGATGATTGCTGAGGTTACTGAGGTATCCAGCTCGATCAGGGTTACCGGTAGGTATCAGGTCGACCGCTTCCTGGCTATATTCGATTGCCTGAGTAAGATCTTCGAGCTTCCCTTCTCTTTTATACCGAGTGCTGAGATGACTGCTGAGGTTACTGAGGCAGCCAGCTCGATTAGGGTTGCTGGTAGGTATTAGGTCAACCGCTTCCTGGCTATATTCGATTGCCTGAGTAAGATCTTCGAGCTTCCCTTCTCTTTCATACCGACTGCTAAGACCATTGCTGAGGTTGCTGAGGCAGCCAGCTCGATTAGGGTTACCGGTAGGTGTCAGGTCAACCGCTTCCTGGCTATATTTGATTGCCTGAGTAAGATCTTCGAGCCTCCCTTCTCTTTCATACCGACTGCTGAGACGATTGCTGAGGTTATTAAGGCGCCTAGCTCGATCAGGGTTGCCGGTAGGTGTCAGATTAACTGCTTCGATGGAAGGTTTAGCGATGTCTGATCCATTTGTAGATAGTCCGGACGCGGAGTTTCTACGGAACAGCTGCCAAATTCGATTGAATTTTGCTTTCAAGAAGGGCATCGGTAATAATCAACACACCATATTATGATTTACTTTAAGTTACTTCATAGATATAATAGAGGCGCGAAGGGTGTCAATACCATGCGCATAACACCCGCTTCGATTGGAATTTAGGCAACGACGATTTTAACAGTTTTGCCTATCTGGGATGTGGCTTCGGCTGGCGACGTCCTCCAATGGGTGCAAAGCCTGGTATGCCAAGGTTTCAAAACGATCAGGTGCGCTTGGCGAGCTTACATAGATAATATTACACCGTTTTTGATTTTCTAAACGTGAGGGGGCGTTTCTTACTAAACGGAATCGTGCCGCTTTGATTGGAAGGTACTGATTGGCACGTGACGTTGAGCGAATAAACAGCGCCATGACCACTAGAAGGCTAACAATAATTCTCTGTCACTGGAATAAGGCTTTAAGGCTCGGATAAACCTCTTTTGTTGATATGTGGAGTTAGTAGGGTGTGTTGGTGGAGCTGTGGTGGAAGATTCCTGTTACGCTATGAAATGAGACCCTCCGCAAATTAGGCATAACAGTAGCGATGGGGTTGGTAATTTTCCACATAATATGCATCAAGAAGGTCAAGAATGGCATGACTGTGCAATTCGGATAGAAGCTTTGCACATGTCAAGATATGGGCAGAGTCTTGTTACTTCAAAATCTAAGTACCCGTTGGTTTTCTCGCCACACAGGGATTCTCGCGACGTTGGGAGGGATGTTACATCACGAATTCAGCTTCACTCCAAGCCTACTATACCCAATCCACTCCGTATCTTTTTCATTGACCCCTCCCTACTATGTACCACAGATCTTCCTTCATCCCACTCCGCTATCTCTACATCACAAAGTCGGTCTTCACCTATACCTTCATAGTATCTACAAGTTCGTAGTACCTACACCTTCATAACACTTTCAGCTACACTCAATAAGGCTTCTCTTCCCGCTTAACTGTTACCACTCACGCGTCTGTATTGCTCATGCTTTCGGTGAAGGTTCTCTTCCCTCTGTATGGGCGACACCGTAACATTAGAAATGCAACCTGCCTGATGAAGTAGTAAGTGACAGGGCAGACTTCTGCAGCTTGCTGGGTTCTCTACCATTCAAGTATACGACAAGCGCTGGTACTGATCGAATTCCACGGGTCATGCCCAGATCGTACTTGTGTGCACTCTAATTGATTTATGATCGTCCAGCACGCTTAGAACGCGGCCTACGGTGGTGATAGATAACGTTGCTCCTAGATACAATCTGAGCAGCCCCTAAGACGACGATGCATCAGGTTCAAAGGCGGGTTATGAGTCATTGCGATGATAGTAGCGGCTATGACTCATCCTTGTTTCACCTTTCAACCTCTCGTTCGATCGACATGGCCTTCGGGCGATCCCCTAAATTTAACCCACAAACTCAAACAATACTGCTTGCGACTGTTTATCAAAGCTCCGGGACATGTGCTCTGGGTGCGGGGTCTAGTGGGGCGCTGAAGAGGTTACCACTGGTGTTGCGGAAGGATGGTTGATTCTATTGCAGCTGCAGCTGCCCAAGTACTAATGCGCTAGTCTAAATTAAGTTAAACCACTTATTGCCGAGTGGTGGAAAGCAAGTACAACCTCCCCAGCGCTAGAGTAGTGAGTGCCTCTTGCCAAGACTTTTCGCGCCGTTGGCTGACACCATCATCTGTCATCCCCTTGCAATTCTCCTGTTGTTTCACACCAGCGGCTACATAACAGACCTCCCATCTCCTTCCAACCGACATGGCCTACGATCACGGTGAGCATTCCGAGTCAGCATTCTGTGTCTGAGTTGACCATTTAAAGGGAAGCGGCCTCAAGGCATCAAGAAACAGCAAGCCGTGCGCAAAAGCCCACGTCTACCAGCTATACGACGGTCTCACGAGCAGTGCTTATCCAGAAGCAATCGTATCCAGGAAGTGCGGACACCTCAATCCCCTCCAGCAAGCAACATCCCCGCTGACCTGATTGAGGCACCACAGCGTCCGCAAACCTCCCAAAAACCGTCGACGTCTTCTCGAAAACGGAAACGAGGGGAAGAAGAACAAGAAGCTAGACATCTCTCATCTCGAATCCAAGAGCAGCCTCCTTCCAAGCGACCACAGATCTCACCTCCAAGATGCACTGCTGAAGTAGGGCTGAAGACGGAAAAAAGGAAGAAGGAAAGCGCGAGCGACATTATCGAGAAGACCGCCCATCCGATCAAATATTGGACCCTGAACCAAACGTGGCCAAAGGAATACTCTCTAGAAGACAGCCAGATGAGGGAAGACCTTGAACAGGACAGCTGGCCAGAAGACCAAATGGACAATCCTACTCAGGCTATCAAATACGTAGAGGTGAACGGCTTCAGATTACCATGCCCCATCAGGAGAGTTCCAACGTCAGTCCGTCGGAAACAGTCAGATTCAAGCTTGAGTAGCTCCTGCGACCAGACGAACCGAGAGAAGAAAAGTGCTCCATACCGAACTGAACGTTACACCACGTTGCTTGAGGGCAAGGGGAGCTACATGTACAAATCAGACTTGGGTATCACAAAAGGAAGTAAAGATCTTTATTCACGTCTCTTAGGATTGGAACAGGCCGTTCCTATGGATTCATTGTTTCGCGATGATCTATTTGAAAAAACTTGCCGCAACATAGAAGACAGGAACGAAGCGAGGGTAATCCAAGATATCGCTCGATTGATTGTTCCTTCTGCAGAGACTCTCGCTACTTATGGGGCTACACACCTCGATCATTTGATTGAAGGGGTCAACGAAACCTGGACAGGCAACATAGCAGTGGAGGGTCCATTGCCGAAACCGGACTATTCTGTTGGATTCAGAAGATCTGCATTCAGCGACGAGCAGCTTAAGAAGCTCGATCCATTGATTGGCAGCGTCTTCGAAAACTCCCTATTCGTCGCGACCTACCGGATGTACTTTCCCTTCTTCACCTGCGAGGTGAAGTGCGGTGCTGCCGCTCTCGACATTGCCAATCGCCAGAACGCGCACAGCATGACCGTCGCCGTAAGAGCTCTTGTTCAAATATTTAGGTCGGTGAAGCGCGAGAAAGAGCTTCACCGGGAGATCCTCGCCTTTTCGATCTCGCACGACCACAGGTCTGTGAGAATCTACGGCCATTACGCTATTATTAAGGAAGATAACACCACCTTCTATCGCCACCCTATTCGTGAATTTTACTTCACCGAACAAGATGGGAAAGAGAAGTGGACGGCTTACAAGTTTACGAAGAATGTCTACGATATTTGGATGCCGATTCAGCACGAAAGGATCTGCTCGGCTATCGATGAGTTGCCTGCCGGTATCAATTTCGACCTTTCCAATCAGCCTCTTTCTTTCTCCGGTACACCCCATCATTCGCAGCAATCAAACGCTGAGTCCACATTCATAGGAGAGGATGACAGCCAATCAAGCCTTGTGGGCTCGCAAGAAGGTACACCGAACACCTCCTTTACTCAAACAACCGGGCGAGTATCTAAGAGACCAAGGAACGAGCGTACTGCGGGTCAGCAGGGCTAAAATGTCGAAAAGGGGCCAAGCAAATTCAAGCATGTAGATTTTTCACGAGTTACCTCTTATTCACTTAAAGCGGTCATTTTCTTCTTCATACCCTTTTTTTGTAGAAGCAAGTTCATCACTGCATCCATACTTCTATTTCCGCCGGGCCAGACTTCTGTGAAAGCTTCAGGAGAGATCACGGCATAGCCAAACTGCCCGTGAATAGTGAATAGCACTATAGGTTGGGCTCCCGGCAAGAAACGGGCGAAGTCATCATATCCTCGCCGATTTGAAGAGACGTCACTATCGAAGAAAGATCGAATCTCATTCTACAGATTGATCGCCAAGACTCACTTCGAGTCCCAAGTCGATTAAAGTCCTCTTACTCCAAAATGATAGTGCGGGCAGGGGTTTTCGGCCTCTTCTCCTAGGAACTAGTTCCTGTGAGCATTCCTCTCTAAGTGCAGTCGTTAACCTAATGTGACGTTCACCATTGTCGAACAAACATGGAGCCTGAATGAAAATATGAATGCCAGTCAAGCGGGATGAAGAAGGCAGTACTCACCTATGCTCCATTCTGCCGAAAATCTCATACCCAGGACAAGAGCCAAATCAACGCTACCGACACGGCATCGTTGACTATGCCCTAATCTCTCTACGCATCGCCGCCGAGCGAAGCAGGCGACCGCTGCTCGATAGCCTCTCGCCTCTATCAATCCTCCCAGGCGCGGTTCTCTACCTCAGTCCGTCCCTAGGCTTCGGTGCAAGTCCGAGCTTCATGAGACGATGGAGACAGATCCACAAGCTTACAAAACAGATGGACACTGTCAGCCTACGCCATCCAGCAGACCATCTCAAACTCCTCCACTCCTACCTCCACCACTTTGCTCCCTCCCTAGAAGACTTCCAGTCCACTAGTCCGAAGCAAGCAATCCTGGTATGGCCGTGCGGCTTATACTTAGTCCGGTGGACTTTGAGCAGGAGCAGGGATTGGGATGAATACATCAAGACGAGGAAGTCCAGACCTTTGCATGGAGCTTTACATAGAGCCAGTGCGAAGGGGAGGGAACTGCTCTTTGGGACCGAAGAGCATATACGGAGGCTCTTGACAACTCATTGAATATTGGGTGAAGGTGATTGTTTCTAGGATAGTGTATCCACATGACGAAATGATTTTGCAATAAAGGTCACATGAGCTGCCTCTTTAGACTAACGTCGGTAATGTGTTTGATGTGTTGGATCGAGACAACTCTTATCTGAAACTTAACTTTGCTAAGCCTTTGCCGTCATCCGTTATCAGCAGCGACTTCGCTATCCTCAGCTTCTCTATCTCTAATTGCATCCAAACCACGCTTTTTTGGGGGCTGATTTTGTTATCGCACCGGCTCCGTCAGTGAGATTCTTGAGTACGACTTGCATAAGAGGTCGCGGTCACTAATTGTAATATTTCGATTAATGATCGAGTGAAGAGGACCTAGAAATATGTGAACTTCGCGAATATTAGCCTAGGCACACAAAGCTGAGTTTCCGCAGTTCTTTCTACTGGGTAAGACTGCATCAAAGAAATTCCTACTTCATTATAGATGGAACCCTGGGTACTTGTCGATCAGCTTGCTGCATAAAAGTTTCGAATAAAAGAGAAAATCTATGATCTACGGACCCTGCATCAAACAACTGGCCTATGAGTCTCGCAGCAAGACCATCTGCAATTGGTACCCTCGATTTCTACCCTATATCAAAGATAAATAATTACAATTAGCCGATGTTTTTTAAAAGGGCCATAACGGGTCTGAGGAACGTGACTTCGCCTGTTACACTGGCAAAAGGGAATGTCACCGAACTTAACCGTACAGCCTTTGATCTAAACACGTTCTTCAGTGCCTACGGCGACCCTCATTCCAAGCAATAAGGCATTAAAGATAGCCCTAAACGGTAACAGGTGAAACTATACAAGGAGCCGCGTTCTACAAGCTTTAAACGAGATATACGCTACCAGTAAGGCTCTAGGACTACGCGAGAGCTAGGTCAAGGGCAGATATCCGGTATAGCCAGCATTCCTAGCTGGCAGACAAAGCCTCTTTGGTAGAAATGACTGAAGACGTTGCACACAGTGTTCGCTGAGCGTATGATATTCAGGATGATGATTCCAGTTTCTGTCGATCTGAAATGGTATCTTCATCACTGAGGCCAACCGCAAGATTATAGGATTACTCATGATTAAAGGAACCAGTTAGCGTTCAGGCCTAATATTTGAATCACTTTGAAGATAATCTTTCGCCGTATTTGGAACCCTGATCGTACTCACCTAATACTTCCAGAATCACTCCTCCTCTTTAAATTGAATATCTTTCACATACTATACTACAGATCAAAACGTTTCGTCTTTCGACCACCTACTCAACAGCATCGCACTTTATATCATATAACGACCATCATTCCAATAAACACGTCAATCAAATCCCTCCACCTTCACACCCACCAATCACTACAACCGTTTCACTATGATCGAGATCTTAGATCCCAAAGCTCTACCATGGCCCCGGATCGCAGCCACCTCAAGCGACGGCCAAACCGTCGAGTCTGTCGACTAGATATCATGTTATCAAAGTAAACGCCAACAGCAACAAAACTTCAGCCTCTACTAAGACTACCAAACCCGCTGCAAAAGGCCGTAAAAGTAAAGCTCCAACCGCTGCAGTCGCAGAAGACGACAAAGAACCTGCTCGTCTTCCACCTACCAAAAGATACCGCAAGATCAAGATCAAAACTGAGGACGCTAAACATAGCGAAGCTATGTCGCCTGCACTAAACAATCTCGAAGCTGAGCTCTTCAAAGTCGTGGAAGACGAGGATAGGGAGGGAGTGGCTCAGAAGCTTTCATATTATTAATTATATATATACTACACTTCGCATTCCTCTTCCCCTTACCAAAAGATACCGCAAGCTCAAGATCAAAAGCGAGGACGCCAGATATAGCGAAGCTATGTCACCTATACTGAACACTCTCGAAGCTGAGCTCTTCAAGGATGGGGAGGGGGTGGCTCGGAAGCTTTTATGTCATCAATGATATACATACTTACACTATACTTCGCTTTCCTCTTCCCCTTACCAAAAGATACCGCAAGCTCAAGATTAAAACTGAGGACGCCAGATATAGCGAAGCTATATTACCTACACCGAACACTCTCGGAGCTGAGCTCTTCAAAGTCGGAAAACGACGAGGATAGGGAGGGGGTGGCTTAGAAGCTCTCATGTTATGAATGATGTACATACTTACACTACACTTCGCTTTCCTCTATGTGCGTGCGTGGGTAATCATGGGGAACTCAGATGGGAGAGATAACGTCACATCGCTACTTCAGGGACGCTAGAACGTTGTATGATGACTCGGTTATATCAGCTACGTAGATAGCCACTATAACAAATCCCATCTTCCCAAGCTTGCGTTACCTGTCTTATGTTCTGGCCCCTCCGACACCCCTTCCAATTCCTCAAACCATTGCCAGCTTCCATATACATGTTCCTAACACTTTGGTAAAGAGACTTGGCTCACGCAGGAAGGAGGTAGGTGGGGTTGTGTTAACTCAGACACTCACTGCCTTACCGTAGCTAATCAGCAGCGTCAAAATTGTCTTTGGAACACGCCACCTCAAATCCGGGAATGTGATAGTGTTTATCCAATAGCTTAGTGCCCTATGAGCCGTGAGATCGAAAACTCACGACTGAGATCGAAAGGTAGTATCGAAAGGACAGTCGAACTTGACACATATTAGGCCTGGCGGTCCCTCAGGGCTAGTAATTATTCCCGTTGGCAGGCTTGGATAGACAACGATGTGAACCACGAGATGAGAGGGCCAACCCACTGCAGCCACAAGGTTGGTACCATCGATAGCGAGATAATTACAGCTTTCAGTCAGAGCAAGGAGTTTGGAGATACGGAGAGAGACGAGAAGTAAGTGGGCGGGTCAGTGGATGTAACAGTCTTAAACGGGAACAGGTACTCCTCCAGCTAGGGTGTCACAAATTATCCATTGTTGCCGTGAGCGGACTACCACTACCACTGCCATTTTGAGGCTGCTAGACCTGTCAAAATATAGGGTAGAACACTTGCTTGTTAGGTATCTAAGTGCTACACGCGCGATCTATGTACAATGGTACTGACTCAGCATGTCAAGATGCCAAGGCTTAGTCAGTATGCCAAGGCTTAGTCATCCTTGGCACGCAGGCCACTTTCAACACTCCCCTTCGCGTAATAAGCGATCAATAAGGACGTCTCTGGGTCCAACAGCCAGTTGCTCCAGGTCACGGACCAATCAGATCGTCCATACGCCGCAACTCGGGCGGCCAACCCCCCTAGAAGTATGCGCCAGCAGGTTAAAATCAGCAGCAACGTTGCAACAATTCCACTTTTCGTGCTTCCACGGTTATTTGAATTTTTTTTTTCCTGCAGAAGCTGTGCACGCCAATTTGCTGCCAACAAGAGGCCGTAGGATAGATAGGGACAGTTGGAAAGCCTGATAAAGCGGCAGCGGCTGCGGCTGCGAGTCCTGGCGAGCTTCCAGGGCGGTCAAGCTATGTCAGAGTCGGTGTTATTGGCGCTGCGGAGTGCCCTTGCACCGAGCAGCAGTTGACTCCAGGCTTGCAATGAGCTATCTTGGCTAGACTATCCGTGCTGTGTTATGGGCAAAGAGGGTCGCGATGCAGGGTTTGGCAGTCCCATATTGACGACAGAGGGCCCTAGGCATAGGGCGAAGCACCCTACGGAGGGGATTGATGATAGGGCACGTCGTTGTTGAGTTGCAGTAATTATTGGGGGCATATTGCGAAGCTTGCGGAGTTGCGGCTCTGCGGGATCGACAATTCGGCGCGGGAGTGACCGAGGGCGTGCAGATCCCTAAGAGCCTCAACACGGGAGCACCCGAATGGGGCTTGGCAACCCCGAAATATGGTGTTTCTGACTGGATAAAAGGCGCCGGCAGTGCTGAAGGCTCCCCTGGATCAAAACTCATAGTGGGGCCTCTAGGCCAATAGCGTTTCGAAAGGGGATAAAGCGGTCCTTCGGCAGGGCCTTGGTCAGGCCATCTGCGACCATCTTCTGGGTAGGGGTGTAGATTAATTCGACCGCTTCTTTGGCGACTTGCTCCCTAACGAAATAGATGTTAATTTCGATATTCTTGGTCTAGGCATAAAATTGAGGGTTCTTAGCTAGGGCTATAGCGCCCTGATTATTACAGAACATCACCACTGCCTCTAAGGAGTTGATATCGGCGTTAAGTTATTCCAGGAGGTTCCGTAGCCAGATAGCCTCCTTCGTGGCTTGGGTCAAACTAATACATTCGGCTTCACACGAGGAAAGTGTAATAGTCGGTTGCCGCTTAGAAGACCAGCTGATGGCCCTGCTACCGATGTTGAAGACGTACCTAGAGGTTGAACGTCGGGTGTCTTAGTCACCCGCCCAGTCTGTATCTGTATATCCTAACAACGGCTTCAGAGCTCCCCTGAAAGTAAGCTGCAGGTTAATTGTGAAGCGGAGGTAGCGGAAGATTCGTTTCACCGCCTTCCAGACTGCTATTGTAGGCCAATCAATGACAAATGGGCCGTGCAATGCTAATCGCCTACCAAAGACCTTTTCGGGCTAAGTATATTCAATTCTCTGAGCCTCCTCTAGATACAACTGCTGTCATAAGCAAGAAAGCGAGCCTGGAAGCCAAGACGTTCGGGGAATGCTATGGCTAGAGGAGTCTCTTCGTCAGTAAGTGGATCCAGAAGCGGCGCAAGGAAGGTCTCTGGCCCATGTGGCATATTTGATACAGAACAGGTTTTGTCGACCTCCTGTTAACTTGCTGCTGGTGCTGGTGCTGGCGCTGAGGACACTGATTTTTTCGAGCAAACCACAGACTTGATTTCTGATCGATGTGTCCGAGGAACTGCTCGACTGTTGTTGGCGTAGTAGGCTGCGGGAAGTCTCGACGAAATTCGAGAGCTAGGTTGCCCCAGCATGGCGGCGAATACTCTATACAAAGGCTCCGGGCATTCCTAGCGTCAGCTATAGTATACCGTTCGGTCTGAAGCGCTTGCGTAGCAACTCCAGGATCTTCCTTGAAACGCTTGATCGAAAGATCCTGGAGTTGCTACGCAAGCCCTTCAGACCGAACCGTATACCAGCGTCTCAACCTAAGCCTGTAGGTCTGCTTGTCAAGCAAGGGTCTTATTAAGCTCGGAGAGCTCGTCAGTATGCTAAACGAGGGCACCTCCCTGGAAGCACAGTGGCAAGGCCTCGACAACTTTGGACTCGCCCTTAGTACCGGCAATGTCTTTGAGCCTATCGACTAAGACGTAGAGATCACGGAAGACTATCCGATTGTTCTCAGTACCAACTGGGCCATCACAAGAAAAGGGTTTATTGTAGATTGCTTCCTTAGGAAGGGTCCTCAATAGATCGTGATCGATGACGTTGGTATCCAGTGTTGAGGATACGACTTGGTTGGGCAGGCCTGAGGTTGTTCTTTACTAAAAAAAAAGTAACAACGCTGCGAGTTTCCTCGTTAATGGTCTTAGCATATGCTTGCACTGTTCCAACGAATTCGACCAATTGAAAAGCGACGATAACAGTATCACGGGCGACACCTTGGGGACGTCAGCTGGTATTTAGTGATGGCAATAATTCGAGACCGCCCCAACCGCACCATCAATCAGACTTCATATGCCAAGAGGGTTGTTGCTCGGGCAAATATGGAAATCTGCCACCCTGTTGCCTCACCAACCCTACCAGCCACCAACCCTACCAGCGAGCACCTCAATTCGGTAAAACGAATCATCAGATATCTAGCGGGTACAACTGATGTTGGACTACGCTATGGACCTGGAGAGGTCACAGGCGTCAATCCAGAAGGGAATTTGCTTGGTTGGACAGACTCATTATGGTCAGATGATAGGGACACTTCTCACGCTACGTCTGGTTACGTCTTTCAACTCTAGAATGGACCAATAAGCTGGGCCAGCAAACTTCAAACACTCTGAACTGATTCGACTGCAGAGGCGGAATACGTCGCTCAATGCAACGCCGTCAAAGAATCTCTCTTCCTTAGCGAACTGGTACAGGAGATCGGCGATGATGAAAAGGATATCAAGCCTATCAGACTAATAGGAGATAATTAGGCAGCTATTAAATTAGCTACTAACCCAATCAATCACCAGCGCACTAAACACATACGCAATAAGTTCCAATCCGTACGCGAAATGGTGTCAGAAACAGGCGAACTTACCCTGTAATTTAGCAACACCGTCAACATGGTTGCTGACGGTATGACGAAGGCTCTCGCGTCCAATGAGTTCCCCCCCTTCCGGGACAAGCTTGGAATATCGTTGAGTGTAATTAGTGGGGAGCCTGAACAGTGGGGTGCCTCACCACCGCTGTCTTCAGATGGGAGCATTAGAATAAGTGGTGAAAACTATGGTGGATGAGGCCTGCTTACCTCGGCTCGCTTACTAGTCTACTAGGGCTAGGGCTCGCCAAGGCTTCCATGCGCACTAGATAAGATCTCTGCATACAATTCTATTCACCTAAGGTACCTTAGCAATGTTACCGGCTGGGCTTTGCCTTCCAGCGTTGCTGCTTATCACCCTACCTACCTGGCGCCCTAGCCCCATGAGGCCAAGCTCCAAGGGGCATGCTTACAGGCCCTCGCGCGCCCATTCGGCTTCCTTCCTTAGATCGATTCTTCTCGTTACTCAGCACCCTCATGCTGGGCGCTGGGCCGGCCCCTAACACAAGAATAGATCTCCATCGAATAGGCGATGTAAAATATCCTAGCGAAATATCTCAACTCCCTATGATTAGCTCTAGGCGATACCGAGGATGTTAGCAATACCGCAATACCACCGCCCTCGTGAGTCTACCAGCGAGGTGAAATGAACGGCAGTGCTTGTGGCCTAGATCAGCAAGTCGAAACAAACGATCTGGAGCTCGTGGGTCCATCAGCGAGTAGAAATAAGAGATGAAGAAGTGAGCCTGCTTGGAAGGCATAGGCATCAGCCTGACAACTGTACCTACACTGCTAGCGAGCAGGGGCAAGGGCAGAGCTATTGGAGCTTGTGAGCTGGATGGGCAAGTCGAGACAAACGATCCAAAACCGTCTAACTATCGATTCCACCTCTCCACCGAGTTTGGACGTCCCACCGAGTTCACCACCGCGATAGACGATCCTGCTAGTAGGCAGTTCGTCTCACCTCACCGCTTCCTCGCGCAGCCACCGCCGAATCCTCACCGATGGCTTCGAAAGCCAAGAAAGAGCATGGGTCTACATCTACACGGGAATTTGGAATAGTCACACAAGCCACCACTAAGTTCTGCGAGCGCACGATTTTCCTCCTCACCCAACCCAACCATGAGCACTACAGACCAGCACCGCTACTTAACACAGACAAGAGGCAAGCTATGCTAAGTTTGGTATAGTCCAGTTGCCGAGCCAGGTGGAACGCCACCATTCTTCTGCTTGCATTTCGCTGCGCGTTGCGCTGCGCGAAACTCACATCCATTTCAATATTTCCTACTTTTTCGACTTTTCGATTCTGGCTACGAAAGCATGCCATCCTTCAATATCTTATTACCTTCGTCGCTCACTATGGACTGTGTGATGCGCTGAAGGCACTATTTACAAGTGTTTTATGTGGTTGCGGTTCCCTGCATCGCTGTCGCCAAATGCCGGATTTTGTCTGCACCTCTGCACCCGCGCAACCACTACCAACGCCGCCGACGTCACATAGAATGCAGGATGGATGGATGGATGGATGATGGATGTTGAAAGTTAGCAACAACAACATCAATAGCAATAGATCGTTCACCCCCAAATCAATAACCAATCAGTCTCCAATCAGATCACTGATATCTTAAAGGATTGAGTAGATATCGATTGCTGTTTTAGATAGTAGTAGAAGTCGCTGGCGTTATTCCTGGAGAAGCTACCTTAGCTCGCTAACGACTTTGTAGTATGTATTGTGGTAGTGTGGACAGGGCAGCTGCGTTGGATTGATCATTAGATGGCGATTGGTTGATAATGATAGGTTCGCAAGGACTTGGCGGCTGAGATCTTTAAGTAGCAACTACTGTTGCTACATCCAACATCATTCCTTCATACATTCTTCTCTACATGTAATTATTCTAGCAGCAGACACTCGTTGCGGTTAACAGTCATACACTTCTACCTCCGTCTTATTCAATTCTGCCTCAGTCTTACATGCAGTACGGAGTATCCTTGCGCTTGCTATTCTACCACTGCTGTCTCTTGACCGACGCCCTTAATCCCACACCTTCACACTAGGCTTGGCACTTCAATCCGTATCCGGCTCCACAAGTATCTCCCCCCTTAGGAGGTTCAGCCCCTAAGCCTCAATATAGACCGACCTTAGTATGAGTAGCATACTAGGTTAGGGGCAACACAGCTGCGAGTAAAGACACATTACTCGTAGTGCTTACGACCTTGTTGACGTAGCTGTTGCAGGACCCCCCTACTCACAGAGGGCGTCACGTGGACACGTTACAAAGTAGCAGCGCGTTCCGCGTTGCAATTACTTCACTCAATTGCTTCACTTCGTGATGGTGGCCAGCGCGGCAGCGTGTCTCGCGCTAGCTTGGTATCATAGCAACCCACCACCCCCTCCTCCTTCTCTCAGCAACAACACCAGCACCAGCAGCAACAAGTAAGTACTCGTCCCTCATTACTTGCGAGTTCATATGCGTCGTTGCTGGCAGTATCGCCACAGCAGCTGGATGATCTTGTGATAGCAGGACAGCTTGCTCGCTGAGGTGTTATGAGCCAGCGTGGTGATGTTGAGTTCCACCCTCACAGTTCACGACTGCTGCTTTCCTTTCGCCAGACTCTGAGTGCTCGTGCGTACTGCGAAAGAAGCATACTAACGAGGGTGATAGTGTCGGCTCCCACCACTCCTCGACGTCGCGGGCCCAATGGCCGTTTTGTCTCCTCCCTCGTAAGCAATCACTTGACGAATTAAGACTGCGAGGTTCTTGACTGATAGGATGCGTAGCGACTTCTCCCACTCGTGCTCGTGCGCCTGCCCCTGCCCCGGCCCCTGCGCCCCTTCCTGCTGTCTTGATTGCGTGCTTCGTTGCTAGCAACGTACTTGGGGCACTCAAGTGAGCCCTTGTAGTGGCCAAACTGCTGGCATTCATAGCACTGAATCTCAGAGAGGGGCTTCTTTTGCTTGCCGGCTGAGTCGCCGCCTTCGGGTTTGTTTTGCGCAGGCTTGCGGCCTTGCCACACCGAAGAAGACGACCTCTTTCCATTATCCATCGCATGGAAGGTGTTAGACTTCGCATACTGTTGGCTATGTCCGCCGTATGCACTGGGTCCCTCTCCAGTGCGGGCTTTGTCAATTGAAGGCAACTCCTTCGTTCTTCGCAACCTTTGCTCGATGTCTTGATACTGTTGTAGCAGCGCGGTATAGGTGACAGGTTGGAGTGCGTCTCTCATAGCTTCTAGAGCGATCTTCTCTACCACCCTAGCACGCAGGGTTTCCATGCGTTCTTGGTCGTCCACAGGACGATCTCGCTGCGACCATAGGCCCGTGAGGTAGTCGTTAAAGCTTAAGACTGTCTGAGTGTCTCTCATAGCCGCTCTAGCCAGCTGGCGACCTAGATCGTAGGACCTGACTGCTGGGTTGCGAACTTGATCCAAGCACCAATCGGTATATTCTTTCCATGTAGGTTCACCGGTGCTACGCATCATAGCATCTCTCATATTCCTCCATGATTGCTTCTTCGCATTTGCTAGGATAGCGGAGGACCAGCGAGTCTTTTCTGCGTCTGTGCGAAAGTCGCCGCGAGGGGCCGAAGCGATATACTTCTCGCAATTTTGGATGAACAGTACTACTGAGCTGTAGTTGTTGAGGTACTGCGTGTCAGGTACCTTAGTAACACTTATTCGCTTGCGAGTCGCATCGCGGTAATGGTCTTCGCTGTGCTCGCGACGATGTCCTCGTGCGTGTTGTAGTTCAGCGAGCTTGCGCTTTTCGATAGTGACCTGCTTCTCAGACTCAAGTAGTAGGAGTTGAAAGCGTTGATCAGAAGTTAAACCGGCCAAGCGGGGGTCCTCGCTTGCGGGTGTAAGGACGGCGGGTGCGTTGTCATTTCGGTTGCTACCTTCGCCAACAGTGTGGCTAGAGGTCGCAGTTACGTCGTCAGTAGCCTCTTCAGGGTTCTCAACCTCCTCTGCTAGGGTCGCAACGTTGGTAATACGTTCCTGTGGTGCGGCACTGCGACTTCGCAGGTTAATTGATTCAACTTGGGATGTACTTGCCATAGCCGGCTGGGCAGCTCCGTGCCAAACGGAGTTATTAGAGTAGCTTTTAATGTGAAGCTGCGTAGCTGCTAGGCACGCATGCGCTATCGCAGGATATGGCAAATAGACGTTTGCGAAGTACAATTCTTCAGATTGCTAATAGAGCTAGGAAATAAGGAAGGAAGATATTATGGCGTACGGAGTACACGATTAAAGTCCCTTGCCGCTCCCTTGCCAAGCGTGCTGAGAACTTCGCCTATCATGCTAGAAGAGGACACCCCCCTCGCAGGGGTGATACGGCACCCCGTCTGGGTGATGAATGCTTCATTCGAGCAGCCAAAAAGCACGCGCTCTCAGAAACGACCGCTGAGATACCTAATAAAAGGGAGCGGTGCGCCGCCCGTCTTGGCTCTTCTATTCTTACTCCTGTAACCCAAAGTTTACAACTACCATCTTCCCCACAATTATCCTCGGCTCTGCTTTCTATTCTATGCGGCCTATGGCCGTATAGATATATCGCCAGCAGAGCTGCTGGAGAGAGCTACAGCTAACGGCTACAAGCAGGGAGCTCATCAGGAAGAGGATAGCAAGAGGGACAAAATAAAGTATGTGAAGAAGACCCCAAGGAATCAGGACATTGTGTTGAGGCGCTATGAGAAGTAAGTTCAGACATCGATTCGGTCCCCTATCACAAGATGTATACTTACCCAGTTGAGCAGATGCGCGGTTGCTTTCGAAAAGAAGGAGCAGGACACGGGAGAGGCACTTCTCGGTAATGAAGCCGCGGTCGACGTCCCCTATACCATAGGAGCACGCAGTCTTCGAGAAGGTTTATCTCCTCTCGATCTTGCCACTATGAAGGGCTTCCTTCGCTTTGTCATCGCCACCAGCTGAGGAATCATCGACGACGGACAGAAAAAGGTCACCGTCGATTTAATGAATACATTTGCGGAGTGGTCAACCGTCAGGTGTAGGGTTCTAGAGCCTTAGCCAGTTTACCGTTTCTCCCGCTGTTACTCTTCACTACTGCTCTTCCTCACACCAAACAGCTCTTTGGCGTGGGGTAGTATTGCCAACGCTCCATTACCATTCTCCCTCAGACTTCCATCCGTCTTCCTTGCCGGTTGTCCGCCAGAAGTTATGAGATGTGACTTGAGCGATTTCCTAGACTTCTCCGTAGACCAACGCCTTCTTGAGCACGATGCGAGGTACTTCGACCGGCGAAGAACTGTAAGTTGGCTCTAATCCGTTACCAAATGCGACAATATCTATAGATGGCCTTTTCAACCCCACCTATAGTACCGCTCTCTTCTCTCTTCTGGTTTCCGTTCTCCGATATATTGCGTTCGTTGTTGGATAGCGTTACAGAGCTTGGTCCCTGAGCTGGTCTGGTATTAGGCTGGATTTGTCACGAACAGAGTCATACGTTGTATCGATGTTGATCCACCTCCACCGATGAGCGTATAAGAAAAGACTCCCCCGAATTTCCATGTGTGAGTTTTAGGTGCAGTCAGTGTATGCAAGGCGGCAAATTGTATGCATTCCCAAGACTGTCTTTCCGAACAAGTCTCCACATAAGGAGGCCTGCGGGTACGCTGCACTATTGCAAGATTTCTGTTCCTTGCCGACTGCGTTTTCGTTATGGTAAGCTTCCCTGTTATATTGGAGAGATTGTTATTGCTCAGTGCCTAAGTACATCCCTTCGAATTAGATCGACTTATGAACAGGTTGGAATGCTTTGTGTGTTTATCAATTTTGTCTGCCATTGCCCAACGATCCGGCGGAGGTCATCCTATGTATTTACAAATCTGACATATGAGCCGTCCTACACTGGATGAAGATGCCTTGTCATAGAGCCACAATGTATGTGCTGTCCATTCATCAGAGCTTCCACCCTCCAAGACATCCTTTCTGAACAGCCTTTCACGGAAAAGGGTCTGTAGGCGTACTGCACTACCGTAGAGTGTTATTTCCCTCGCTAATTATGTTTTCGTTCTAATAGAGGCTCCCTCTGATAGTGGAGAGATTAAATTGGCTGAGCAGTATCTCCTTTGGACCAGGTCGTTTCTGAGCCGGCCGTAACGCATTACGTATTGCCACTTTCGTCAATCACTACCCGACAGTGCATCTCAGGTCAGGCGATATGCACCAGGATGGACCCTTGCAGTGGTACCATATCTCCACTAGACGAGAATATCTTATTATGGAGCCATAATATGTGTGCTGCCTGTCCATCGGAGATTTTCACCCTTCCCGAGACGCCATTTTATGCAGCGAATCGTAACAGTTCTCGGGAGCCCTATTCTGACCAGAAGACCCATAGGTTTCCGGAATAGATGTGCAGGACTGTGTAAGGTCTTTGGCAGAGGAGCGGAAGATCGTGACCGGCGTAATGATATGATTGATGTTTAGGAATTGTACAATTGCTAATTAATATGTGATACACATGCAGCAAGTCATTAAATCTCTTACCTGAAATTTTGAGTGGATGCGGTACGGACGTCTACGCTTTCTATAATGGTTGAATGGCAAGTCACTAGATAGGATAATTTGAGTTATGCTTAGACACTCTGCCGTTAATCGCTTACCGATGTCAGAGCAGCCGGATTTAGCACCCTAGTCAACGTTAATACTTTCGTGCCATTGTCTGCCTGATCCTTTATCCGTTTTTCAAATCCTTGCGCCCCTCTCCACACCCCCCGTTTAGCCCTCTAGGCTTTCCGTTCCCTGTAAAGAGCTACTAAAATACACTGACTTTAGCGTTTGCAATCCAAGACCTGAGATTCATTTTGCCCGTAAGCCCAACGAAGGCGTCCTAAATAACAGCTAAATCTTAGAACGCTAATACAAATAGCAAGTTGACTTGTCACAAATGAAATTTCTGCTTAAGCGAAGCCGAAAACCCCTTTTTGGGGGGCCCTAAGTGTGTAGTATGATGTGATGATTCCTCCAGCCGGCCTAACTCTCCCTTAGTGGTTATCAGATCGCTTGTTGCAGAGGAACTAAGCTTGGATTCTTGCCATACAGTGAATGCTGCGGAAGAAGACAATGTATGGGGATGATCGGCACCTAAGATTCGGGTTCGTAGATGGATACATTCACCCATTAAATTGGTAGCCTCTGCATGTCGGCCTTGCCTTTTCCAGGTGAAGGCAAGATTGTTCATACTAGTCAGCGTATCGGGATGCTCCTCGCCTAGCACCCTCTTGCTTGTCTCCACCACCTGTACCTCCAGCTCTTCAGCCTCCTTCCAGCGTCCCTGATCCCGGTATGTTGAAGCCAGGTTAGCTATGCTGGTTAGCGTGGAGGGATGCTCCTCGCCTAGCACCCTCTTCTTTGTCTCCATCACCTGTACCTCCAGCTCTTCAGCCTCCTTCCAGCGTCCCTGATCCCGGTATGTCGAAGCCAGGTTGGCTATGCTGGTCAGCGTGGAGGGATGCTCCTCGCCTAGCACCCTCTTGCTTGTCTCTATCACCTGTACCTCCAGCTCTTCAGCCTCCTTCCAGCGTCCCTGATTCCGGTATGTCGAAGCCAGGTTGGCCATGCTGCTTAGTATAGAGGGATGCTCCTCGCCTAGCACCCTCTTGCTTGTCTCTATCACCCGCACCTCCAGCTCTTCAGCCTCCTTCCAGCGTCCCTGATTCCGGTATGTCGAAGCTAGGTTGGCTATGCTGGTTAGCGTAGAGGGATGCTCCTCGCCTAGCACCCTCTTGCTTATCTCCACCACCTGTACCTCCAGCTCTTCAGCCTCCTTCCAGCGTCCCTGATCCCGGTATGTCGAAGCTAGGTTAGCTATGCTGGTCAGCGTAGAGGGATGCTCCTCGCCTAGCACCCTCTTACTTGTCTCCATCACCTGTACCTCCAGCTCTTCAGCCTCCTTCCAGCGTCCCTGATTCCGGTATGTTGAAGCCAGGTTGGCCATGCTGGTTAGCGTAGAGGGATACTCCTCGCCTAGCACCCTCTTCTTTGTCTCCATCACCTGTACCTCCAGCTCTTCAGCCTCCTTCCAGCGTCCCTGATTCCAATATGTCGAAGCTAGGTTGGCTATACTGGTCAGCGTGGAGGGATGCTCCTCGCCTAAGATAGTTCTTTTCTGGTCCCATGTCCGCTTGTTCATCCCTGCTGCTTTCCGATAGAGCCCACACTCGTCTGAATACACCGCAGCCCACGTACTCGCATCTAAGAGATCAGTATTCGTAAGCCCATATTGCTCTGCAGAGGCCTCTAGAGATTCAATATGGCTGACAAACTGACCACATCGGCTCCAATTTCGCGGAGACCGGCGATCACCAATTTCCTTAAAGGCTACGCAAACGACGTATATTGCCGCTTCCAGCCACTGCCCTCGTTCCGTATCAGCCATAAGCTTCGACCGAAGTAGAAATTGGACCAGGTCATGGATCCGTAGTATACGTTCAGATCCCTCCAGCATCTAAACCGCTAGGGATAGCCGCTGGATCTCTTGGATGGCCTTAGAGAGGCGCGTTCGAGACCGGAACAAGTCTATCACTGCTTCAAGCTCAGCGAGTGCTCGTGCTGGAGGTACGTTACGCCGATCGTCCCGGTGCAGAGCGCCACATCCTTGCGTGAAGATACTGATCGGGATGGTTTCAGGGTCACAGAAGCATAGAACCCGAAGAAGAGTCAAGGCGTCCGGGAATGTCCCTTGGATCTGGTTTAGAGCCGGCGTAAAAGTAGCTGCCACTGATTTCTCTTCATAGCGTGAGAGATCATTCTCCCATGAAAGGATCTAGCTTATCGTCAGCCTTCACTCCCAAGGATTCATAATCTGTTCTCACCTCAATTGCCTCCTCGCTCTTATATAGATTAAGAAGTTCTTTTGGGCTGCTTCCAGTATCCCTCATATACGATGCAGCTTGTTCGATTGCCAGAGGCAAGTTTCCCACCGACCGGACGACCTGTTCAGCATCCGTATAGCTCGCTTTCCTTCTGCCTTCTCGCTCTATTCCAGCGCCGGCTGAGAGCATCGCCACCGCATCGCCGATCCCTAGCGGCTGCAAAGCCAGCTGGGATGATTCTCCCGGGGCAGTAAACACTTCCGCAGTCTTCGCCGTCCGAGTGGTAAAGAGAAGCCGACCCCCGCTGTTCCTTCGTGGAAGCATATCACGAAGCATCGCAGTCGTCTCCAGAGTCACATTATCAAGGATGACCAACCAGCTCCTCGCAGCGGTCGGATCTTCCAACCAAGCTCGCGCCACAGCAAGCTTGGTGACCTGGTCTAGGGTATGTCGCCCAGGGAGACGGAGAAGATCCACCAGCTTAGAGAAGTCCCGGGTCAACTTCTCCACCGACGCTGCAGACACCCAAAAGATATAGGTATATTGGCTTCTCTGGGATGCATAAGTAGCAACCTTCAAGGCCAGCTGTGTTTTCCCCACTCCCGGCATCCCGTGTATAACGCAGCGTGCCGGGAGCTCCCCGGAGGATGTGCTGAACATACGATCAATCTGTTGCAGCTCATCACCTCGACCTGTGAAATACGAGGAGAGGATGGAGTCGGGTAACTCGCAGACACTCGTGGGAGGCCTGTTGTCTGCGCTTGGTAAGCTATATTACCAGCAGACGCAGCTCTCTATGATCTACACGTACCAGAGCTGGGATCGAAATAGATCGGGGCGCCGTTGGTGTTGAAGCTGTTTCCCAGGAACTGCCCACCTCCATGGCTACGGTAATCCCCATCGAATCTGTTCTCTACCCAAGTGCTGCTTCTTTGCATATCGGCTGGGCATGCACTGTCATTATGGTGGTCGTACGCCTGTGTGTGAAGAGTGATCGAGCTTCGTCCCGGTAGCTCTCGGCTGAGTCATGCAATGTAATTGGACACCTCGGCTAATTGCAAGGTCGATCATAACAGGGCAAATCAGCCATAGCAAGACCATCATGACCGCTATCATCCGCAAATTGTGGTCTCGGAAAGGCGAGGTCGAGCCTCAAAGCATAAGCGAGGGCCTGAGTAAGACTGAGCGGCTCGCGCCTACCCCAACCTTAGGCCCGCGAGTGGTGAATCCAGGCCCAGTGGATGCGGTGATTGAGTGAGGATATCCCAACCACTTCGTGCTTTCTAGCACTAATCCAAAACCCTAGTATCGTATTCATTCACGGCCTTACGGGTGGCAGGGAGTCCACATGGACGGCGAAGGGCGCGGTGGCCGGCTGGCCGGAATCACTCCTCCCCAACGATCTCCCTCAAGCTAGGATTATTATGTACGGTTACGATGCGGATGTGGTCAACTTTTGGTCGATGGCATCCCAGAATTCGATCGGCGACCATAGTCAAAAATTCTTGTTATCGCTCGCCAATCTGCGAGATAGCACAAACACTGTTGGTTCAAGGGCTGTTACCCCAGCTACTCGACTGATTCTTCTCCTACAGAGCACAAGACCGCTCGCATTCGTTGCGCATAGTATGGGCGGAATTGTTTGTCAAGATGTAAGATAGCATTTGCCTTATTTAAGGACTAAACCTGAGATGTGATAGGCGTTATTGAAATCCAGGGGCAGTGCCGATGGACATACTCAGCGTATCCTTGAACACACAAGAGGCATTCTCTTCATAGGAACCCCACACTGTGGCTCGGGTCTTGCAGAATGGGCTGTCGTAGGCAGCAAGTTTCTCCAATACTTCCGTCGATTCAACCAGGGAACGCTCGAAATCCTTCAACAGAAATCCGAGGTCATGGCACGAATACGGCAAGATTTCCATACGATGCTGAGAGGTCGGGACCAAAGCGCAGAGAGGGAAATGGCAATCGTATGCTTTTATGAAGAACTACCAGTGCGGGCTATTGGAGAGGTAATCTTTGGTTGGAATAACTTAGAAGTGTCTTGATGCTGACCCTGACAAGATTGTGCCAAAAACCTCAGCAACCCTTGACAGGTATACACCTATTGGCATTCGCGCAAACCATATGGATATGACCAAGTTTTTAAGCCATCAAGATCCCGATTATCGAAATGTGCTCTCCGAGCTTTAAAGATTTCTTCAACTCTATAAGTAACAAGCGAAAAAGGAGCCGCCTCTAGTGTCGTCTATATCCTCTACGTCCTTTAAATTCCCTAAAGGCCAGCCACATTCTCATCATGGAGCTCAAAATGAGAGTTCTCCAAAGGAGAAGTGGTATCAGACCACTGTACATGCAAAGAATGATATGAATCAGCTAACAAAGTTGACTAATACTTTTTCTGGCTCATTCCATTCCAATAGAGGCAAAATGATTTCTGGAAATGAATTCAATTCAGGAGGTGGGTCAATGAGCTTTTAATTCCAACAGCGAGAGATTATGGGTGTCTTCTACCAATTAATTAGCACAGCCTACTATATTAAGATAAGCACGGAGGTCTTAAGTACGAGGAGTCGGGTTAGATGTGATGGCAGGCAGTGGAATGATATGCAAAATCTAGTTTAGGGAGTTAATTGTTACCTAAACTACCTGCACGTATATCATGATCACAGAAGGGCCAAGTGAATCAAGTAATTCTGATAGAGATCGTTAGCAAGGAAGGGTTCCGGCCAGCAGGCCACCGCGCCATTCGCCGTCTATGTAGATTCACTGCTGTCGGTGAGCGCGTGAATAAATATTATACTAGAGCCTTTTAGGGAATTTAGGAAGCTTGAAGCGGTTGGTTATTGCTCACCCGTTCACTGTATCGACTTCGCAGGCCTTTACTGCTGATATAATACTTAGTAACAGCTGGACTCTCCGAACAACGGAGCGGTTGAGATATCCAATCAGACGGCAGGGGCTCCACCGAGAGCTACCGGAATCAGGGACGCTGGAAAGAGGCCATCTCCATGATGAAAAGATGCTTCAAGCTACAAAAACAGGTCCTTGGCCCTGGCTATCCAGACACGGAGGCCTCGCTTGAAGCTCTGCATGGGTGGAAAGATGGAGAAAAGGAACTGGAACACCCAAATTAATTTATCTAGTGTTATGTAGTAAGAGCTGCTATCTACATTAGTATGTCTTTATTTAAGTCTTAGAGCAATTATCAAGCATCGACAGTGGACGGCTTAAAGACGCCTGGCGGAGGAACTCCTTGATCTTTCCGTGATCAATTGGCATTGAAAACAAAGCCGTTGCTACAATGTTGTCACATAGTAGTAGTAGAATTCTAGTGGTGGTAAGCTCATTTTATTGCTTCTACAGTAGAGATTGACTAAGTAGAAATGCTACGGAATGTTTGTCGAGCAGTGTGTATCATCCCTGCTTTGTGATAGCACGCCTCGAAGCTGCTGACGCTATTGCATTTGCCTAACTCAATACAAAGCTGCAGTATGAGCGCCGACACCAACCTCAATTCTTCAGGACTGGGGACTCCGCGTTAATACGACTGCACCACGGCTATGACATCCCCGCCACCAAGCTCACTGGCCGTAAGTATGGCCAACAATATGTTGGGCCGTTTCAAGTCCTTGACTGAGTCAGACGTCTGGCCTATTGACTCGACATTCCTTCGAACTAGAAGATATACCCCTGTTTTGAGCGTAGCATAGCTAGAACCGCGCCCTGACCCAAGAGTGGATCCGTATCACCGTGAACGCCCTGAAAAACTGCCGTCGGTGTACGTCTAAGGGATACTGAAGAACATAAGATGGAGAAGATCTTAAACAAGCGTGTAATACGCAAGGGACACGATTTCTCTACTGAATACCCCGTTGAATGGAGGGGATACGGCGCCCACCATGATGAATGGATAAATATTAGCAAACTTGAGAATGCTAGTGAGGTTGTCGAAGACTATGAGATACACGCTGCTGCGTTGCCAATACCAAACCGTCGCCGGGGAAAGAAGGATTAGGGCAAGTTATTGCCTGTGTATTGTTGCCTGCATGTTGCTGCCTGCATGTTACTTGAAGGATGCTGCTTAAAAGAACACCTGTATCTAGCTACTATTTGCTGACGTCTTCTTTCGTTGCTGGCATTCTGTCATGTTACCGCGGTAGGGCGCGCCAAGCATAGGCTTGGCAAGTAGCTCTTATGAAAAAGCGTCTAGTTTGCAAGCTTTGCCCCTGGTGCAAACTTTATGTATTTAGCTAGATGATCCGGCGGAGCTAAATTAAAATGGCAATGGCTATACACATCAATTTTGGTAGGAATTGCTGCACAATCGCCGTATCTATGTATATCATAAGCAATGTTTACTTTCCTACTTTAGCGCCCATAATCGAGGACTAGTGCCGGAGTTCGGTGTTTATGCACCTACTAGCATCCAATCGGGCTTAGTTTGTGCGACGGTCTGCCGGTCAAAAGCTGCCTGTCGAGCCAGTCCGTCACCTCAGGAACAACAGCCTCTTCACACATCAACCTCCTACTCCTCGAGTCTATCTACCACGAGCATTCGGGTGTCTATCACGAATACATGACAAATCAGGAACAGCAGCTTCCTCATACACCCAAGCCTCCCCCTAGATCGAGCGCCCACTTCTCAAGTCCATCTACCACCCAGCAACTAATTGTCTATCAGCCATCACTTGCTAGCATCAACAATATCCTCATGCATCATACTCCTACTCATCGAGTCCACCTACCACCCAGCAATCAAGTATTCATCGCGGAACCATCGCATACCAACATCAACGGCCTCCTCACTACCCCCCAAGCCTAACTGCCACTAGCATTCAGGCGTCTACCGCTAATCCATCACATATCGACCATCTTCCGGGACCCGAAAAGGTTCTCACCCTACTTCTTGAGGAGAAATCAAAAAGGAACCGCAGTGGCATCCTATATATATATTGGCCAGGTCAGCTACACGTACTTTGGCGACTATCGTGCGCGTGGCTGGCCTGGCCGGATCAGCTCGGCTACGGCAGCATGGTCAAGAAAGTACCTGCGCAGTAAGTATCCTCATACTCCGTTGCCTATCTGCTTCTTTAATTCTTATTAACTGTGAATGAGACCATTTGTATTCATCGAACCTGCTCCGGTTCGCTAGGCCTCCGGATGCTGACAGCAAGCTCTACAGGTGGACGATAACATTAGGCTGAGTACTCAGCGACGGTATACCTTTGGCGATGGTTTCTGTGGCGCAGGTGGTGTATCCATGGGAGCAAAGGGCGCTAGTGTTCGTGTGGAATGGGGTTTCGACTTTGATCCTGCGGCCATCGACTCCTATAAACGCAACTTTCATGAGACCCGTTGCGAGGCAACTGCAGCACACGAATTCGTCACCGTACTACCAGATGACTTCGAAGTTGACATTTTGCACTTATCACCTCCCTGCCAGCCGTTCTCACCTATTCATGTCCGGGAAGGCCATGAGATGAATGGAGTGACAATCTTGGCAGTGGGGAATACAGTCAAGAAGGCCAAGCCGCGGATTGCCAAGCTTGAGGAAACGTTCGGTCTAACAAGCAAGGCTGATAAAATGCCATGATTCAAGAATATGGCTGACATATTCACGAAGACTGCCCTCAGTGTCCGATAGAAGGTATCTAATCTCGCGGACTTTGGGCTGCCTCAACATAGAATGCAGAGCTGTGCAAGTCAGACTAGCCTAAATGGTTGCATGAGGCTACGATGGCAACCTAGATGAGGCAGACTGCAGTGCTAGCTCTCTAAGCGCGAAATGCTGCCACGAATCGTGTTACGTGTGATTTCTGAAGGATTGTAAGGAATCAACTCTATTAATGGATTACATGCTGGAGCATTGATCGATAGTCCTGAAATTCCTTCATCTTTGAGCCTTGATGATCCTCACTATGTATGTATGTATGTATGTATGTATGTAGATAAGGCTGTATATCACATAGCGCCTGTTGCTTCTAGGCTGTTACCACATGAACTCGGTCCCTAGAAATCTAGCATGTACTCCTAGTCAGGCACCAAGACCAGGTCTAGAGTCCTTGATCACATTGGTTAACCGCAGGAATCAAACTATAGATGGCTTTCGAAGCAGGAGAGGGGAGATCAATAGGTATTGAGAAAAAAAAGAATTAACAAGGAATGACCTAGTCTAGATAAAGGCAATGATGAGGTAGGATCTACTACATAAATATCATTTAACCCCCGGCTAAGCCGATTTTCGGAATACGAAGCTCCCTTTGGTCTACCCTAATCTCCTTGTGCAATCGTGCCAGCCCTCCTAAGCAATTGTCGATGGCATAAACCCTCTTCCCGAAGAGAGGAATTACGGGCATCCAGGTCCACCTGCTGATTGGAAGCTACATATGATCACGGTCTTTCTCCTTCAGGTAGCGCTTCCACAACGGTCCTTCCTATTCAGTAATCAAACCCCTCGATTGTGCATGTTCACGGCTCTTGCGTTGAGGGAATGACATCACAGCTGATAGGACAAGGCGGGTCTTCGCAGCCTCCAGGGTGGTAATGAGCTTCACGCGCTCCTGCATACTCTCCGACAGAGCAGAGAGATCTCGCTTGATCTATGTAGAACGGATTCCACTAGGGAATGTGCTGTAGAGAACCTCCATTTCAGAAAATCTTTCTCAGGGATATCGGTCACTAGAATGGTATTAGTGGCCTCTAAGCGACGATGTTCTGGCGACGTGAGGTAAGCATGGCGGACGTGACCGTAAAACAATGGTTCCACATGAATGGTATGAAACATGAACACAATCACAAGTAAGGCCATTACTAAATGGGCTCAGCATAGCAGGATACGGTGTGATCAAGCCCGATATCCGCCCAGCTATACCTATCGAGACCTCGGTTCAGACCCGCAGTACCATACCTGCCATCACGAGAATACTCAAAATCTTTTTGCGGAGACGAAGAGAAGAGAACGACACCACCAGACTCCCTTGCTTGAGCAAGACATGATCCGTAGACAGATGAGGAGCGGCGAAAGAGACTCATAGCCTAACGATTGGAGAGCGAGGAACAAGATCAGTATCAAGTGTCTTAACATTATATGGCAGAGATAGTTTCCATGCTATAACGTTTGCCAAATCTTCGCTGTTTGTGGATCAGCATAGACGATGAGCTACGACCATACACCAAGCACATAACGAACGCGTACTGGAACTGAGTATGGGTACGAGGTCCACTCTGGAAATGATCCAGTTAGGATGCAGCATACGATGCATATAAATACGCCCCACTTGTTTGCAGTTGATACTTAATTGTATTAGGTTCGATTCCTAATGGCGCTGGTACAATGGTGTAATGGTTTTGTTTTCTTCTGGCAGCGCCATTAGCTGGCAGGTCTTTTAAGTTCTTAACCGGGAACAGCCGTTGGTTCGAATGCCAGTGTAGTGCAGTTTCGCCTACCAAAAAGTTCGTCGGTTGGCTTACCGTCCGGGGCGGACGCCTGTTGGTTGTGGTCGTGTTTGCAGTTGATACTTAATTGTATTAGGTTCGATTCCTAATGGCGCTGGTACAATGGTGTAATGGTTTTGTTTTCTTCTCCACTCTGCGTTACTAAGCAAATTTGTTTTCTAATTCAAGCGCTTGGGCTCGCATCTATCGAGCTCGAGAGCCTCGCCATCTCGCCAGTCCACCGGCAAATCCTGGAGCACGCATCGTCAATCAAGGAATCTCTGCGGAAGCTGAAGCACCTTGCGCTAACATTAGTCGAGTATCAAAATTGGGCCAGAACCGCGAAGGTCCTCACACTGAATACCCACGAGCTACGTTAGAGTCAGAGTACTCGGCTAGGCCATCTAGTAACAGCTGCGTTGGAGCTGGAGACTCTAGCCATCCATTTCCGAACATCCCCTCGCGAATGGTATGTCCCGCTGAAAGTATTACGCGGTTGTCGATGGCCTTGTCTCAATCAATTCGCTTTGGCGCGCGTGACTGCAGTGAAATCTTGCTCGCTAAGTTCCCCGAAGCGCATGCTGATACACTGGAGATCGTTCCCCTCTGTCAAAAACGATTATCGAGTGGGGGTAAAACATCGCTATTCCGCAGAAGTCGTTCTACGTACAAATTAAAGCATTCTATAATGGCAGGGTTACTGAAAAGTCTCCCCATGTCTAGTATACTAATGAAGACAGCGACGAAATTGCCCGATATCTGACTCAAGAGACTGGGGAAGAGAATCTTCAGGACCCGAAAAGTCCTGAAACGGCGCTCAAGATCTCAGTATGCCAAGTCCAAAGCCCTAGCCCTAGCTTCTGAGGAAAGCCTAGGAGAGGTTGCCCTAGGCGACTGCTCGCAGGGGATGCGGAGAGCGGGCAATGCTTCTACACTTGTTGCAAATAAGGATATGAGGTGAAAGATAGACAAAGAGAGTGCTGTCAATCATTAATTAGGATTCAAAACATCTGCTAGTCGGAACAATAGGTGGTGTTAGGAGCTGGATGTAGCTCAGATGGCCTTACGCTAAAATTCGGATTGTCAGCCACCTCCCCGTACTATTCCGGGTGAAATCTGACGATCAAGCCACACGCACAGTCCATGTATCGAAGACCGAGCTCAGTGATCCATAACATTACCTTAAAACACTCGGCAGACTCGTCACTCATGAGCTCTACTACGCACCCAAAGCATCTCGAGGCGGAGGAATTAGCGGAAGATGTATGGGAAGTGCTTAATGAATGTGGAAGACAGCTCAAATCAGCTCACTTCAGAGATAATGGAATGTTCGAATCCATTGATGACCGCGAGATCCTAGCAGACGCAAGTCGTGAACTCGTCAAATTCATAAAGACAGATAATCGCGCACCTATCTACGATGGAAGAAAGCAACGAATTCCCAAGAAGCTCATCTGTCGCCTGATGGCTTGGCGGTTTCTAAGAGCAATGACACTATCCATCCCTCCGAAAGTGATTCTAGATCTTATTCACTTGGACACGTCTGGAATGCCCACCGTCGGAGGAGTATCAATACCGCTGGGAAAAGTTATACTCGTGGCAAAAGAGGTGGAAGTCCGTCTATTATTCACCTGCCTTGTGAGAGTGTACGGAATTGGCCCGTAAAAGCAGGTGAAGGAAGATAAATGAAGAAGCTTTTGCTTGGGGCTGCAAGACTATAATGACGAGCGCAGTTGGGAATGCTGTTATGCTACTAATTCACTTGCTGCGAGGGGGGTACTATGCTGGTTGTAGGCGGAAGTCGGCGGCCAATACACTTGTTCGCTGGAAGACCATAGCTTCGGTGGTTTCATTGCTAAGCGCGGCTCCAAGAAGTTTGGCATCCCCTTATCACTTCGCCACAAAGGCAGTGAATTCTTTTCAGGGAAAATTGTTATGCTAGCATCCATTCCCCAATCAGAGAACATTCGTGGTTGGATTTCTTGTGCGTCAAAGTGACTGGAAGGCTGGGCACCCACGTCCAGCGTTGTATATGGGTCGCTCCTCTCTTCAGGGATGGGTTTCGGCATCGAGGATCCTTCTGACAGCTGAAGATGTCGATTCTAATTAGTAGCTGATGCAATCAGACTGTGTAGCTTTGCCGATAGGTGTTTTTCAAGGAGAAACTTACTCGATTGCCAGTTATGAAACTTCCAAATGTTGGGTTGAGAGGGCCGTATGAATGTAAGTGAGGGCGTTTTGTACTTGAGCGCAGATGCAAAGCCGGTTTCTCTATTGCTCCATCGTATGGGCTAGCGTGCAATCCCTGTTCCCAAGTCTATGGTCTATCACCTTCGTATTGCGAACACATAAAACGAGCGTCTTGCAATTGTAGATTGGGCTGCATCGTTGAAGCAGCGGTGACTGTCCTATGTGAAGGAGCGCTTGCATGGATCAGACTTGTTGTATCGGTCTGAGTTACCTGTCATATGTCGGATGGAAGAGACTTGTAGGGGAGAGACTACCTCCTACCCTGAAGCCCAAGCTTGACAGCTTTGGCGGTAAGTACACCGCACACTTTGCCTGTAAGGTCGTTCTAATGATCACGCAGGTATCTCAACACTCCTACTGCACGATACGCAAATTTCCCCAGCTGCGTTCTCCCGAAGCTTGTTATTAGTAGCAGATAGATATTTGTTCGTCCATCTTATAACCTGCCAGCAAATCTCTTTGCCGAACCTTAGCTCTTTTTCTTCTTCTCCATTGTCACACTTGGGGTCACATCCTCTAGGATGGTCTTCGCTCTCGAAAGTGCATTCTTCTAATCGTTGGTCAAATCTTCCTTTTCTTGGATCTCTGCTGCAATTTCCACAATCTTGATAGTGAGATCCGAAACTATCTCAAGGCTGCAAGTTCTTTATCTAATGCCTATGTGAATCCGTCTGGCCTCAAGAATGCCTTTTTTTCGGAGGCCGATAAAGTAACATAGGCCTTGGCTCGTGGCGTTGCGCCTTAAGAGGGGGTCATCTTTGGCGTAGCAGAAGTAGCCATTGGGCACCAATTCAGGCCGTAAATCAAAGAGCGTTGAAGGAAAGAACAATCAGCTAAACGTCGAAAAGGGCAAATCGTTGACAGTCTTCAAAGCTAAATTGCTGAAAGTCGAAAAAGACAAATTGATGGAAGTCGAAAAGGGTAGTCAAATGAAACTAAGGTAGCTCTAAGCTCCATAACGTTTTGATTGGTTTAGAAGAGTGATACCATGCAGCCTGGTAGTCCGTTTAATCTCCATAATTTGAAGCGTTGGCGGTCATACCTCGTAATAAACAAGTCTTCGGGGACGAGCGTTGGTAGAATTATATTTGCATTCTCGGTAGGCCAGTCTCATTCACGCAACGATGCTCTCTGCAGTCGGTGCATTAGTCTGTATGACCGCTGCTGATAGGAGCTGCATGTATTGGTTCAAGCAGGTTAAAGGGAGACAAGGTAAATAGTGAACAAGCCAACCCTGCGTACCTAGACTAGAGACGAATCGACATGATTTACGTCAGCCTTCTTGGACGGTGGCGTTGACGAAGTGGTGGGGATGTAAGGTTCCGACAGGTCACTACCATTCATGCAGCGATGCTCTCTGCAGTTGGTGCGTTAGCCTCGATCATTGTCGCTGATTTAGAATGTATCTATTGGTTTAGGAATCGTATTGAAGTCTGCGGCCGTAGATCTCATTGGTATACTTAGCATTCTCGACTTCTTCGGTTCTTATTAGCGGTCTGCATGACTTGTTCGGTCCCGACGGGCTGATTTGAATGAGACTCTTTGTTGACGGTGTGTTAGTAGCTGCAGCGAGTACTCGGGTTGCTAGGCTACGGCAAAGCACTGAGTGATTGCTGACTTGGCACTATGCAATCTATCTACCTGTAGAGTGGGGGGCTTCGTGTAAAGGTGTGAATGCCTATTATCAGTCTTGGGAGGAGAGACGGGACTGCCACGAAACGGTTGCAACACTTTGCTGTTCATGGGGACAGTGTGGAGCATCTTTCATTGCGTAGCAGTCCTGCTGTCTATCTTATTGCTGATAATATCTCATCTTCCGCCGACAAAGGTGATGATCGTAAGATACAGCCTGCTGTATGTCTGCCTTTAACGCAAAGCTTGCAGGTTCAACATGGTCTGAAACCGGAAAACAAACCGCATTCTGGAAACACTTGATCACAAGACGCCAATACAACGCAATACAGCAACAGTGGTAGTGTCTATATTCGTTTGTCACCCTGAGCCGCTTGTTGAAATCCTAGGCGCATTGTACGCCAGTTGCCCGTTGAACTGGCATAAGAGGCGGTTCCGATACCTCTTCGTCTTTCCCGGTGTCTAGGGGTTGCCACAAGCGTCGCCAGTCGAAGAGAGGTTGCGATCCAGTATATTAAGCGCAGGTTTGAGTAGGCTATCGCGGGGCTTGGTGAACGTGAAGAGCTATAAGCTGATATTCACCCCTCTGAATCTGGCAAATCGAAACAGCGGAATATGACAGAGAGCCATCGGTTGCCTCCGAGGTTCCCTTTCTCGACCGTCGCAGGGCCACATGCGAGATTTATCAGTTGGTTGAGAAAGAAGGAGTCGTCGGGAACCTATCGGCTAGATTCCTTCGCTTTGAGGATGGTAACGATTTCCACGATTGAGTGGGCGGGAAGGTCATCCGTTTGAGGAGTGAACCACTCGCTCGGAAATTCGTCTGGATCTGCGTAGAGCTCTTGAATGCGCTTGGAGGCGTTCGAAATGCCGTCTTCCTCGCAGCGTTGAACCAGGTCTCTAAGCAGAGACGCGGCAGCTGATTCCTGTTAGTTGAAAGCAATATCAAATAAAATTATCAGTGAGGTGTCTAACATCTATCTGACTTTTCGTCACTGCCGTCGAGATGGGTAACGCTTAGCATGGTAAAATTGGACATGGTTTTGGTGAGAGGAGTACGGGAAATCGACTGTCAAAGTGGGCCAGGGAAATGGAATACAGAGTCGGAGATTCGAAGGGAAATAAATGCTTGCTGGGAGGAAGAAGAGACGATAGTAGTATTGAGTGACTACGGCCATATCAAGTGATTGAAGATTTTGATTTCGTCGTACAGGCCTCTGAATAGGTCTTCTAATTGTTGTTAGCTGCTTGATAAATACAATGCTAGCTACCTGTTCATAGTCCTTTGCTTTGGGCCAGATGATTCAGATTTATGAGTGAAAAGATTCTTTGTTTTCTACCGGCGGTGCCTATGCCCTTAGGCCTCAGTAGATGTTTGGCCGATCTATTTCCATTACCCCTAATCGTTGCTGTCACCGCCCGAGGTACCAATTATCAACGAAGCGACGTGCTCAAACTTCCTGTCTTACCTTTTCTTCTTTTGCCTTCACATGCTCCGTTGTAGTCTGCCTCCTGTGCCTTATGTACCTCAAACATCGTCCTCTTCACAAGCTCCCACGTCGATCCCGTCTGGCTAGGCCGCAAACGCTGGCAGGACTGTCCATGATTCGCAGACAGTTAGCGCCGTGATTGTAGGTGACTAGACGGAGTAGGCCTGTGGCGAACAAGCGGAGGGCGGAGGAATGGACGGTCTCAGGCCCAGGGCCCGGTGTGGCGGTTCCGCTTGGACGTGGCTCTGTTCACTATTCTAGGTATAAGGCATCGTGCAATAGCTTTGCAAGGTTGACGGTGGCTCGTTGCTCGTGACCTGGCAGGGTAACGCTGTGGTGGCCGTACTGATGTAACGACTCTCAGAATGTCACACGGAGTAGTAGGAATGATAATTCTTCCATCATCTAATCCTCTGCTTACTACCTTAAGGACGGGGTTCGGATAGCTGAGCAGCACCGCACGGAATGCTTTCCGTGCGGTGCAAGCATTACGGAGCTTACTAAGGACGGGGTCCGGATAGCTTGTGGGGCGATGCGTGGAACAGGATCTGCGCATCGTCCGAAATGGCTTCCGGGAGGGTCCGCAAAACCCTGATTCGTGACACAGAGAAGCAACCCAACCCGTCCTCTCCCCGCGCGATATGATCTTTAAGTTTCATGTTGAGACCCGTCTACTCCACAGGTGTCAACGTAGGCTTGTTTTCTTCAATCATCCTTTTCAGCGTCACGGCAGAGAAGATTCCCAGGGATGAGGACGTTCGCCTAGGGCGGGGTTGATCGGATGTGTCGGGATGTCGTACGTCGCAGATTTCCCCTGCTTGATCCTTTACCCCGCTCTGCTCTTGATCAAGAGTAACTCGGTGTGAGAGAGACGGATCACTTTATCAAGATGCCACAAAAGCTGCTGTTGATAACGAGGAGGGCATGTGGGGAAGCTTTAGATCGTTGAAACCTTCGAGCGGTAAAGGGAAGAGGAAAGGGAAGAAAAGCACATAGATATGGATTTCTGTTCAAGGCACGGCGGCTTTGGCGATCAGCGTACCTCGCGATGAATGTTTTTCGGAGGTCTTCATCCTTTGACTACTATAAGTGCACAGGAGGGCCGCCAGCCTACCTAGCATAATTTCCATCGCTCCTCGTCCTCTCCATTCGTTGCCTCTTGCTCCTGCCTGCCTATAGAGGCTCCCCTCCCTTCTTCGTTTGCAACTCGATTGAACTGGGCTCCACCCACTAGCACCCTCTCCACGTTCCAAGAACCCCTGCCCAATCATCCACTTTCTCAGTGCCTTCGCCCTAATTTCCCCGATGAAACTCATATCCAGTTTCTCTACATCTTTCCCTATGTGTTCCAGTCTATCTTCCGATTTCTTGAATGTGGGATGGCCTGGGCAGAGAGGACAGATCGTGCGGCGCGGCAGCTCTCGTAGGCGCACATGGCAGCGCTGTTGCACAGCTTCGTTGGTATCGTTTAAGGATACCGTTTCAGCAGGGGAGGCGGAGGAGGGAGGGACGTGCCTGCCCTTTCTGGCTGCTGGAAATATCGTGAGACTGTGTGACAATTGCGGCTGTAACAGCTTCCATAGCCACTTCGATTGCCCCTCTGGGAAGAGGTGTTGGGGTTACAGGCTCAACATTATCTATACCGTGTCTTCCATTTACCTGCTACAAGGAAGGTGACGCGCTTGCAATAGGATGATAATGGCAATGAAGGAGGAGCAGGTGCTCAACATCGAATTTCCTTTCAGCCAATAGTCACTGTATTATCCGCCATATCTACATACCCTATATACCAGGCTGGCTCGCAGACTGGCTTAAAAGTTGCGCCAGAACCAGCCCCCCTTCATTCGAATTTATGCTCATCGTATTGCGGTTTGTGCTATGACAATACTTGCTCACAGCTCCTGTCGCCTTCTAAGAATGCATTCCTCCTTGTTGTCCTCTGTGATAAATCTCCATACGTAACACTCAGCCTTTTGACTGATATGGTATATGCGCTTCAAAGCTTGATAACCGCCGCCGTCTAGGAAGTCTAGATCAAGCTTGACTAGATGGTGGGCTTTATGCAAGGTTATAACCGAGCGCGCAGAAGTAAGCTGTTGCGAGTAAGATTCGAGGCAATCAAGCGTCTGGATACGCCGCTTTCAGCTCCCACATTATGTCTTGATACTCCTGAAAGAAGTCTTACTAATGATCTCGCACGTCTACAGACATACATCCTTAATGAGCCGCGTCTCGAAACCAGCCTTCAACAGTCCCTACACGTATAGGTATTGGTAAAGAAAAGACGGATCGTTAGTAGAATAGCAATATTAGAGCAGGAAAAAGGAAAATAGTCGGGATTTCGTACCTGGGCGATGAGCCAAGCATGGATCGGACAGTTGCTGATACTGACCTGCTGGTGGTTTGTCGCTTTTGCCTTCAGCTTTGTGCCAACTTGCGGCTTTCCATATCTCATATGCCTTGGAATGTGCCTCGCGGTCAGCGTTGCTAACTCATTTTCGATAGGCGGCGATTTGTAGACCGAAGGCAGCAGGTGTCATAAAGTATGACCATTCTATGTTGCGTTTCGGGAGTCGAATAACGCGGTGTCTGTGTATCTGACATTCGTCGGTTCGTCTAATCATGAAGAGTTGGACAACATTCCCGATGTCTCCAATCATCTTTATTACCTCGGGGGTGGTTCCGTCTGCCTGGCCTATTATAGCCTTCTTCGTATAGGGTGTGCCTGTAACAAACCACTTCGCTGGAATATGTCTGGGCTGCTTAGGTGGGGCTGATAGGCTACCAAGCCTACCATACTCCTCCATTTCTTCCTGCTGAAATCAGTCATTGTTCTCGCGCAGGAAACTCATAACGGGATTCTCATACCTTTCAACGCAACAGGCTTCGTCAACATATATGCTGCCCAAGCAGATCTCTAGAAGTTCACGAGTCCACTTGTAGTCTTGCTCGTCGTTGCTAACGGCAGAGTTAGGTCCTTCCCAACTCCAGTCCTTGTTGATTCAGAGCTTTATAAATGTCTGCGAATACTGGCTCGTGAGAATAAGTATCGACGAGTGCCATCGCTTTACGTTGAAGTTGTCGTGTACCCAGCTTCGCCAGCACTAATCATTCTTACCATGAGTATTAGATGGGATAGTAATCCCTTGATGGGGATTGCGTATTAAGGGGCTGTAGGGATTCGGGGGTGAACGCTGGTAAGTGAGGTGGGATATCATTCCAACGCCCGGCACGGAACAAGCGGACATTAATTCTGGCTTAAACGAGACAATTATTGAGGTAAGAGCGGGGGATGCAGATGATAGTCCGAACATAACTATTAGCATTTGATCGCTTACTGAGAAAAGGTAGCGCTGGTAGAGAGGAATGTCAAGGACAAAGACGCTAGGCAGGCTTCGTATAGACTGGCTTCAGTAGAAGGGGTCCTTCTTGTTGAATGCCTATAGTTGAGTTGTTGTACGAAGTTGCACCAAGGAGATCTATCTGGTGGGAGACATGCCCGTCTATATAGAAGAAGGAAATGTCTACCAAGACATTATGAGCGTACGGAGTGCACTGCGCTCGCTGCGCTCATCATTCTATTGGTTACCAAGGCTCGCTTCGCGAAGCCTCACGTGTGGATGCTAGCCCCTCTTGATCTTAGCTGCACCCTGGTCCTAACCTGTGAATGAACGGCTTCAGCTGGTGCCATGCGTAGTATAGATCTCCGAAATGATGAGCCTGCCTTCGGCACACAGCTTTCTAGCTAGGTATGCTACTCTTGTCTATTGCATATGTTCTTGGAGAAGCTCCAGCTCTGACCATAGCTGTAGGAGAGGAAAGTTGGGTACACTCTTCTGCGAAAGGCGTGAGCGATTATGCTTGAATGTAACGAAGCGCTCTCACAGAACTCACATACTTTTCTCCAGATATCCTCGTAATAAAGGTGGTACACCATCCACAGGATCTTGTACCTAGCATCCCAGCGCTGATCTTGTCTGTAATCGCCCGCCAGATAAAAAAAGAGCTTCGAGTTTCTATTGCCGTCCACTCCCTTCAATGCTTTATAAGTTAGTCGGCAGCAGGAATTCAACCAGCTGTGTATATCCTGATCTTGCGCATATGTCTTTAACGGATCTTCCAAAATCTTCACTTTCACAAGCTCCTATGAATTGTGTGAGTTGGTACTTAGCACCCATGCACTAGGTACTCAATACTTTAAATTCCTCGTATGTCTGCTCGTTACGTGCAAAGTATTGCCGCTTGAAGGTTAATTCCGGACTGGTGAGGAAGCTTATGCTCTCCTGATCCAGCTTCAAGTCCCAGTGCATTATTAGATCCGTACCTTGACTGACCGTTTCCTGGCTCCTGGAGCTGTTGTGAGAGGATTTTAGAACTAGCTTCCGTAGATCTTTCCGATCTATCTTCATGGTCAAGAGTATTTCCCGCGGCGGAGGAAGGGTAGCTTTAGGAAGGCAACAGTTTGAGGGTTTGCCATTATATATAGCGAAGGTGGGGTCGAACCTCAGCGTGCTGCGACCTTTCTTTATAAATCCGTGGCTTAGCTGCATGTCCCCACAGTTGGCTAAATCTGAAAATGACCGAAAGTTCAGTAAATGATTCCATTACTTGGATACTCCCAGCCTTAGCAGGTCATCAGAATGCAATATTGGGTTTGGGGGGACCTGGTGGTTGCACTACGCTTGAAGAGGTAAATAGTCGACAGAAACATACCAATGCAGAAAGGGTAAAGATGACGAAAGGATTGGATGTACCGTTGACCCATGAGCCGGACGTACCAATGCAAGTTAAGAAGATTTGATTGGAAAAGAATCACTGGGTTTGGTATGATTAATCATACACAGACAGAATCAATCATGTGGGGACCCGCCTAGACGTCACGACTCTTTAAAATCCACCTGCTGCATCGCTATGCACCCTGACTCGTTGATTAGGTGTGAACTACCTAGCGGACACCTATGTGCTGATGCGGTCTTCCGGAGGCAATTGAATGAGGAGGTACGGCAGCGCATGTTATCCACTGTCAAATTGATCTCGTTTCAACCCCTTTTTGCAGCTCTGCCTACATGTACATAGGAAATACAACAACATTTTTCTATGTCCAAAAGCGCAAATAGGAAGTGCAAGCTCTAGCGGTGGTCTGCCACCTTGGCTATTAGTATTGTTCTGCAGCTTCCCGAGGAGCTGGAAGTACCTCAGGGTTAGGTGCATAGTCAACTACGGAGGATGACACCGAAAGTCCTGGAACGGCGCTAATGGTCTTGGTATGCCAAGTCCAAAGCCCTAGCCCTAGCTTCTGAAAATACCCCCGGAGAGGTTGCCCTAGGCGACTGCCGGTAGGGGATGCGGATAGCGGGCACGGTCGCGCAGTACCACCCGCAGATCACGTATCATAGGCCACCCTGCGCCTAGAGCGCACCCTAACCAGCCTATTCTCCACACCCCTATCAACGTATATCTACGGGGCATGTTCTAGGGGCTCCATCGAAAGTTAGGGCTAGGGCTTCGGACTTGGCATACCAAGACCATTAGCGCCGTTCCAGGACTTTCGGTGTCATCCTCCGTATGTATCGTTGATCCTGATCCAGCGAAAAGACCCAATGCCTGTGTAGGACGACCCTGTTTTATCTTGCATAAAGATGATGATGTGGGAAGCTTGGTGGCGTAAGGAATAGTTTTGGGAGCTACGGCCGGGTTGCATTGATGCGTGCCGAGATTCAATCTTGAAATTTGAGTAGGATTTCATCAGCCGAACAGGCAGCGACGGGCCAATGAAATATATGATATGTTGATGCATTAGTAGCTACTACAGTTTCCTCAATAGTATTTCATACAAATATACCGACTTGACTCGGGACAGTCACCCTCTACATTTACCTTTGCAGCTAACAATACCTTAACAACGCCTTAACAACGTTTCAACGACGCCTTTATAGTAGTTACCGTTGGTAGTAAGGATTAGTTGCCGCCGTCGTGGTTTCGCGAGTAATTTTAGCTAGACAGGCCTCCTTGTCACAGTAGAATTCTTCCTCATAAATCCCACTGTTTCACTACCTCCATTGCCTCCATTGTATCCACCGGACTGAGAAAAACTACCGCCCTCACTGACCGTAAGAGACGTGTCTTGTCCGCTATCCCTGAAGCTCACCGCCGCTCCCCCGCTCCTGACGAAGAAGTCTTAGATCCTGAAGGACACACTCGGTGTCGGAAACGTTATCGCATACAAGTGCGCCACTACTAACAGCAACGGAGGGCCGTAGTTAGCACCTCTCACTATCGCAACTACCCTCTCAGTGCCGTATTCCCAACTCTTCAGCAGCTGCAGGAACGCGCGGGGCGCGGGGAGAGGAGCGTAAGAAGTCCGAGAAAATTAAGTCGCAATAGAGGTATATAGTAGCGGCGGAGGAGAAGAAGGCGAAGGAGAAGGCTCAGGAGGTAGCTAGGAATGCGGTGGGGGTGGAGAGGAAGAAGGCGAGGAAGCTGATTCCTAGTGACGAGGATGTTAGCCGAATAGCTGACCAATTGCTAGGATCTTCGGTATAGGAAACGTTGTAACAGCAACATGCAATGGTAATACGTATTGTAAATATTCCACCGTATCTAATACTCCGCCCAGCGGCGGCCGCGACGTCTGCCCAGCAGCAGTAGCAACACCAGTAATTGCAGCAGGAGTAGTAGCAATAGTAGCAATAGCAGCAGTAGTAACAGTGCAGACAGTGTGGTGATGTTCAATCAGCTATAAAGGTGACTGTGAAGGGTGATTGTCCGGAAAGTGTCAAGGTTTGCATTGCGAGGCCACGCCACAAGTCCTCGCGATAACCTAATTCAGCTCAAAGTTTCGGAAGAGCACATGACAAGGCAATTGATTGGGTCTCGGACAGGTCTCACCGTCTCAGTGAAACACCCGAGCTAGGAACTGCAACACTAAGAACTGGAACCCTGTCCCCTTCAACCCCGTCATCCGAGCGAAAGACGCATTTCATTGGTATTCGTGCGCGGTATACTATTGCTCGAACGCCTTCCGCTATGAGATGCTAGGTTATAGCTATCTCAAGACGTGAATCCTCTATTCTGACGATACATTCGGATCTACGTCATTATCTTTTGTGAATATATCCAAGACCCGATGTTGCGGGTCGTCCTTGGAGGCCTGCTCGTGCATTTCGGGCGATGCACGGGCTCATTCCGCGCATCGCCGCTTAGCCATCAAGCTTAATGCTTGCACCGCCCGGAAGCATTCCGTAGGCCTCGCGCGGAACAAGATGTATCTTAATCGCCTCTACAGCCCTACTGGCTTCCGTATCTCCACCTAATCCAGGATCGATTACGGAAAGAAGACAAAGACGAACCATTCATCGGCTACGATCAGGATTCTTTCATTCGGTATGAGCTTCCGGTAGCGCCAGCCTATGGGCGGGTGCGGCTGAGGCGCTATCAACAGATATGGTCAAGATTTGCGACTAACCCTGATCTCGCCAAATCACATATCGAACCCGACAATCTGTTTGACTCCAGCCCTAGGAAGTGATGAACATACACAAGTTACGCGCAATAGCTTTCTGCTTACTGATCAGCGATCCAAGATCTCAACACGACTGACATCTGTCAGCGGCGAAGTTTGTTAGAATCCTACTACTAATGGCTGGTTGTTCTTTTGCTGACGGTCGATTTCAATCCCATTCAGTGGAGCTAGATCAGGTCAACCGCAAATTGCTCTGTGATCCAACCCCTCGGAGCCGACCTACATCCCCCTCCATACTCGATTCGATATCCGAACTCCTTCCATAGACACACCATCGTCTCGAAGGCGCAAAGCACTGCGCCGAAACTTCTGCTTGGCTTCTGGCTGGCTACCACGAAGGAAGACTTATATTGGATGCTGAAGATTCTCACGAGCATATTGCGAACCCTGCGTATTGGTATAAGAAGGCTGATTGTTATCGGGATGAATACCACAAACTGTTCGACAGGAGGGATGATCAGAGGGAGACAACACCAGAAGTCGCCATGCAATGTAATTGGCACAGTGAACTGGACCGTGCTAGGGGCAGTGCTAACAATATTGCCCGTGCTCTAGCCAGGTTTCCTGCTGGTAAAGACTTCCTTGAGGCTGATGGTCCTATACACTCTAATATCGATCCTCTATATTGGTGGAACAAAAAGGAGCTCTACGAGATCGGGTATCGGAAGACTGAGATTGAACACGCCAAACGTTCTGCTGATGAGGCTGCTGAAGCGCTCGCCCACTTCCCTGCCGCAAAAGCTCGATCAGAAAGCGAAAGTGAACCTCCTTCTACCGATAAACCAGCTTACTGGTGGATGAAAGAGAGGCACAACGAAGCCGAATACAAGAAGCATTAGCAACAGTACTGGGATCACTGGAAGTACGTACACCTTGAAGGAGGGCGATCCCCTGTCGTGTCCGTGAAGGCTTCGAGACCACCAGCTGGACGAGCGCACTACACGACCCGGAATACTATAAGAGATGTTGAGGCGAAGCCAAAGCAAGCCAACGGCCTACATATCGTATAGAAGAGCAAGGGAAATAATCTACCTCTAAGGCGGGACAGCTGGGAGAAAAGGACAATGATCCGCTCTCCACGACAAAGTCGCATAACAACGATGCCATAAGGGGACCTTCCGGATTCCAGTTTCAATTCAAAAGCGGCAAAACGAATAGCCACCGATCACAAGAAGTCAGGGTAGACAATACTATTGCCACGTAAGTTCAAGGCACAACAGCGTCGACGTCGTCTGGAAGCAGCGGAATATGAATGCAGGGCTGAGAAGCGATCTGAAACCCATTGAGCCGATTTCTTCACGCTTACGAAGTAGTCACTAAGTTTTGGCTGCAGATTAATATAATACATGCTTTGTTTCCTTTATAGCTCGCTACAATCGATATGAAATTAGAAATTAACACACTTTCGCTACATTGACACGCTCAAGAGTATCTCGCCCTAAAGTATCCCCTACCCATCCGCCATTGTCACTTGCCCCTGTTCCGTCATTACTCCACTCCTTCATCTTTGACGTCGGGCAGCTTCGGCGCCCAAAAGCTTTGGGACTTCTCTGGCTGAAAGGCTAGGTGTAGGAGATTTTTTCTCGCTGCGAGTTTCTGTTTCTGGTCTTGCATATGGCCCTCGGTCGACGCTGTATATGATTAGCGTTGGAGGAGTATCTCTGTACGGCTCGCACTCACTGGTAAACAGCAGTTAACGACGTCTACCTTCGACCTCTGAGCAGATGATTCTCTCCAGGCGAGGCTTTCCGTAGAGCTTGGTAACTTCATTGCCAGTATGCCCAATACCTGCAGACCTAATGTCGTCCCATTTCCATAGTGGTGGTTGGGAATACTTGACCACACAATTCGAAGAAGGGTTATGCAGGGGTCATAGAAGACTAACTTAGCACATCAGATAGACTGACTTGTGGTACTGTTCACCAATCAAGAGATAGGGGCGTAGATAATTAGCTAAAGGGCCTCACCCCCGCTTCTTGGTGGCTCGGAGGCTGCTGAGGAAGAAGAGAAGGAGAGGCGTCTACGTTATCGTGCAGCGTCAATTGACGCTGCAAGACAGGCCAGATATAATAAGATTCAAGGCGTAGAGGCGCAGCAGGTTGCCAATTCTCAATCAGAATTGGCTAACATTGGCGGCGGAGACACTGACAGCGACGCCGAGCTCCAATACCTAGGTACACAGCTTGTTTATAGCCCTCCGCTTCCTTATGACAACATCCAAGTCTTAGGTCGCGAGATCTTATCTTCTTCTGATTCAGATTCTGGTGATGTTGATAATTTGGATCCTCCACCAACAGCCCCGCCGCCAACAGCCCCGCCCCTATTAGACGGTATTACAGCAAGACGGTCACAGCAGATGACGTTCTCCCAGCTGCCATCTCAGCACCAGATTCCCACCTCTTCAGCAGCAACGGGGACGCGCGGGGCAAGAGGTGAGGCGCGGAAGAAGTCCAAGAGTTTGGAGTCCCAGAAAGCGCGGGATAGTAGGAAGGCGGTGGAGAAGGCGGAAGGGAAGCTGCAACGAACTGAGGCAGCGGTGAGGCGGAAGAAGAGGGAGGATGATAGGAGGATAGCGCCTAGGAAGGAGGATATCTCCTAATTAGCAGACCTCCTGTGTACGTCATCTCCAATCGGGGGGGACGACTCAAGGATATAGACTCATAGATCCTGCCTCCCTGAGCTGCCAAGTTGCTGTCTCCAACCTGCCGCCCCGCCCTATCTAGGCTTCTGACAGTGAGTATGTATGTAGCTGGGCGGCGGCGGTGACGTGCAGCCAAGCCGCCTATTGCTGGGCGGCGTACGCCGCCCGCAGCTACACCAAGCTACAGCAACACTATTGCCCGAATAGGCTTAAGGGGGGCCTGTGAGATCAAGCGAGGGGCCCTGTCCCAATAGGGGTTGGGCAACCATCACAGCACTTTCGTGGGACCCCATACGGACGACATCGTGGTGATGTATCATTGGTTTAGTATAGATCTTGTCGAGGTCCTTGAATTAGTGAATAAATTGACTGTCTTCGAGCCCGTTTCGGTTTATGGTGTCGAATGTACTCATGATTTATCGAGTCTGAGTCGTGAAGAGGAGCAGGAAGCAGTGTCATGTTGGCAGATATATTAAAAGTGAGACGATGGTAATTCTTTTGTTGGATAGAATGACAATGCAAAGTAAAAGCAGTGAGATGGCTACGTAGGTATTATGAAAGGTGATGTTACACGCCAGTGGATTCACTGTGATATGAAATGAAAACGGATTTCCTACTTTTCTCTCCCTACTTACCATTCCATAGTAAGATAGCTACAGCTCCCTCTATCCTACAATTGTGATATGTAAGTAATGCCTTCTCTAGTGCTGTTATACCTTTTTAGCTCTATGTATTTTCTAAAGTCATAATTCACCAAATCTCATAGCTCACTTAAGAACTTCGAGCTTACAATCTCTATATATAATGTCAACTGCGCCAATACCTACTTCTGGTGATGCCGTTGCTCTGGAGATTGACCACCCATCCTTGTCGTGGATGAATTTTGATCTCCGTGAGCTCGTCAACATGGCGAGACTGCAAGCTACAGAGTCCATCCTTGTACTGGGCTGTAGTACTGGGGAATTGGTTGTCAAGATCCTGCAGGATGCTCCTGGCGGCAGTGATAGGCGGATGGTGTGTGTTGACGGATCTCGCCTCGCTGTTCAAAAATCTATCCAAAAGCTCGACGACTTGAATCTCCTGGGTGATAAGAAGTTTCTCTAGGGTGATCCTTATAATCTTTATGCTATTGATGGTCTCTATAAAGCAAGTGAAGGCCACGGCTGTACGACATTCGATGCTATCTTTGCACGGAACACCCTTCCCGCAGACTCCTCTCAGCATACCTTGATCCTTCGTCACTGGATAAGGCATCTAACTCCTAGTTCCGGGCGGATAGTCGTAACCCTCAGCCTATGCATTGACGAAACTCCTTACCTTGCCGGCCTACAAGCGATGGTTGGGGACAGCGAAGTTCTTGCTAGGATGAGTTGGATGATAGAGCGTGAGTGGGTGCAACGGCGAAATAACGTCTCGGAGCTGAGAGCTGGTGGTGCTCAGCCAGGACTGTCCTTGCGAGCGAATAATATCGCAACGGAACCTGATGCTGGAACACGGTACCTTGGTTCTGAAGTACCACTGGTTGCAGTGGGGTGTCCGATGGTCCGAGTTACCATTTTCGACACTAGGGTGAAGGCACTGATCGACAGCGGTGCTGAGATTTGCCTTATGTCTCAGCGGATAGCGGATAAGCTTGGTCTTCCTGTCCGAACCTGTCAGAACTTGAGCATGGTCGCTGCTACTGGCCATAGGGCGAAATTCGTTGGTGTTTGTATAGATGTACTAGTGGAGATTGGCGACATTGTGACGCCTGTGCATGTGCTTGTGGTCGAGCACTCGGATTTCGACTTGATTCTGGGACGTCCATTCGAGCGAAGGTCTCGTATGAGAACGGTGAACAATGACGACGGCTTATTGACTACTCAGATCTTTTCTGCGGATGGTAGTGTATCAACTACTATCCAATCAGCGACAGCGGCTCATCCACAGAACCGTACCGTTGCTGAAATTTTTACTTTAAAAGACTAGGCGGGCGCCGAACTAGGCTGGTGTCTGCATCAAGAAAGATTAGTGGCCTAGATAGTCAGGGGAGTAACGAGCAATTTGCAGGTGTTTCAGGACTTTCAGACTTGGATTTTGATTCTATTCGTTCATTTGCTTTAACTAATTTCGCGAAGGCTTCTGCAGTTCGACTGTCGAAGCGATTTGATATTCTATTACCGCAGCACTTAAACGACACCCGAGTGCAGACTATATATAAGCGGAAAGCGCAGAAAGTGCGGCCGGTGGACTCTTCGTTCTCAGATAGAACAAGTCCTGGCAGATTAGGTTGGAAAGACGAGATCTTGGAAGGAGAACAGCAGGGCTATTATCACGAGCAGGGACCATACGGGCACTGGTTAATTCCAAAGTTCTCGACACTAACCAAAGGAACGCGTTTGACTGACGAAAGGGTGGCATTAATACAGATCGGTATCAATCTATTACCTCGGGAGAAGGACTTACTGATGCAAGTGCTATACAATCGAGAAGCAGTATTGTCATAGGATTTCTTGGAGATTGGAAAGGTGCGCAGTGCAGTGGCAGCACCATAGCAGATCCGAACAGTCCCGCACACAGCATGGCAAGCACCGGGATTTCCGATCCCAAGGGCCTTAACTGGGACAGTGGTGGAGATGCTTAAGGACCGAATATCTAGTGTTCCATCTTAGCAGCCTTCCAACACTCATTGCGGAGGTGTGAGGACAAAGCATTACGAGAGCTCAAAGTGGCTTGACAGCGCTTGCAATGGTGGTGTATCTCTGCTGGGGTGGTGATAAAGTTGACGTCTACATCCTTATGGCCAGCATGCTCATCAGGTACTTCTGAATGAAATGCATGCTGTTCGCCATCTAGGGCGCTAGCCTCATTTCCTTCTGTCTCGCCGTAGTAGCCTTGATCTTCCTCATGCCAATTATGTTCTTCATTCTCTTCTGTTACCGTAGCGTGGTAGGCCCTCTGAGTGTGAGGTAGCCGATTTCCGTCCTAACGAAAAGGCGGGACATTGTTACGGTAAGGTGGAGTATTACCATATTAGCGAGAACCTGACCCGTTTTGCTGGAGGGTAGGCCCTGCCGTAATTTGGCGAGGTTGCGGAGGAGCGGGGAGTTGTGGCTGCTGCTGTGGGCGAGGCTGATAGGTCTGATAGCTTTGATAGCTTTGATAGCCTTACCCTTGTGCTGGTGCTGGGTTGCCGTAAGACTGATTTTCTTGATAGCGTTGACGGTAGGAGGGTACAAATGGCTGCCGCGGTCCATAGTTCTGGTTGCCAGAACTGAAAGACCTGAACGAGGAACCCCTTGGGTTGTTGTACTGACCGGTGTTGTTGCTTCGCTGAGAAGGGCCTTGCGGAAGGCTTCGGCTGCTAGGAGCCGTAGCACTGCTTTCTGGGCGCATTCGTGCAGCCTTCTGCCACCACTGATGCTTCCGCCGGTCCATTGCTGCGAGGAATTGGTTCAGCGTAGTAGCCACATCAGGGGGGTCGATGTCGGATTGAAATTCCACATCTAAGCCATCCTATATTATGTCAAGCTGGTTGTGAACGGTGTCCAGCTTAGCTACCTTCGCTGCGCGAACAATAGCCATCGCGTACTCTCTGGGCTCCCTGTGTCGGAAGGCATCGTTGATTGTATATTTTTCCTTCAGCAAGTGGGCCATACCGACGCTCTTCGGGGCTCCGAAACGCTCCACTAAGAATGACACCCATTCTTCCAATTCTTGGCCATATGTGAGCAGGCGTTTTTCTCCATCGGTAAGCTGCGACGTGTACCATTCGAGAGCTTCGCCGCGAAGGCATAGTTGTAAGTTCGCGCGAACGAACTCTGCCCCTCTTGTACGGACCACATCCTTAGCTGTTTCGGGCTTGGCTTTCTTGCTTGGTGTCTCCGGCTCGGTGTCAGTGACCTGCTGCCTCTTCCTGCTTCCCGTCTTCGGTTCAGCTGCTTTCGGACGTTTGGCTTCCGTCTTCGGTTCAGCTGCCTTTGGAAGTTTAGCTCCCGTTTTTGGCCCAGTTGTCTTGGGCTGTTTGGGAAGGTCTTGATCGGTTTCCGTCTCTGGTCCAGCTGTCTTTGGCTCTTTGGAAAGTCCTTTTGGAAAGACCGGTACTTTGGATCTCTTCCCTGTGTTGATCTTGCGTTGCTTCGGCTGAGTGCCGTCATCACCAGGAGGGGGAATTGGGCTGGTAGTGGTAGTCAGACTATCGGAAGAGAGATTGCTCGGCTCCTGCACAACACACGCGGCTCCTTCGCGAATGTCGTGTGTGGCGTTCGTTCCGGTGCTGTCGATGAAGGCACTCTGATCGATGTCGAAGTGACCAGCCCCTTCCTCGGCATGGAGTTGGTACTTGCCGAATATCACTGGATAGACCCAAACTTGACGAACGTCAGACCACACCTTGGGTGCGAGTCCTTTGTTGCTCCAGGTTGCCCTCAAAGGGTCTTTACTAGGAAAGACGACTGGCCATCTCTGATATCTCACTTCCTGTGAAATAAATGGGCAACGTACTACTTGAAAAACCCACATTAACGACAGCTCGACGTACTTTGGTGGGTACGTGGCCTCGTCCCGTCGACCAATTCGTGGGTGTGACACAAGCACGTCCGGCCAGGGGAAGGTATGCTGACGTATCCATGTAAACAAGTAAACACGTAAACACGCAACCACGCTACGTTTTACGCCCAGCTTGGCGGTATGCTAGCAGACCACTGCCAGCACGGCTGTAGGAAGAGGGTGTTTCCTTGGTCGCCCGTGGCGGGCAGGAGGGGCGGCCTGAACAGGTGCAGCACTTCGCACGTCAAGATCTTGAGGCAGTGGAGCAAGCCCTTTCTGACTGTCTCTTCAAAAGGGTTGTTGGCGTCATAGTCGTCGACTATGTCTTGCGCCTTCAGGGCCAATTCGCGTAAAGGGTAGTAGGCGTTCCAGCTGTGATCCCAGCCTTTCCATTTCACAAGGTACTGTGGCGCGCCTCTTACGATCTTCCTATCTACCAGATGTTCGACTTCGAATGCAGGGTAGCTAGGATCCTCAGTTTCGACCGGTCTAGGGTTGTCTGGGCGAGGTCTACCGTAGGGGTCGTCCTGCGGGCATGGCTCTAGTTGGGCCACGGAAATGACTGGGTGGATACGCATTATTGGGGGTAGGTCTAGCCGGTATGCTAGGTTGCCTACCTTCTTCAAGACCTTAAAAGGTCCAGCTCGCTGCTGGCTTAATTTTCTGTTTATAAGGCTAGGAATCTTGTACCCGTGGTGCAGCTTAAGGTAAGCGTAGCTTCCTTCCTCAAGATGCAGAGCAGTATGCTTCTTATCGTAACGCCTCTTAGACATCGCATTCGCAAAGGCCGTAGCTTTATCTGCGGCGTCCCTTTGGATCTGTCGAAGGCGATCATAGTCTTCCGGTGGAAGGTCTTCCCGTAGGGTTCGGGGGAAACGTAGAGCTTGGATGGCCTTAATCTTATCCTCTAATGTCGATAGGCCGAGGCTGTCCACCCGTTATCCCAACAGACTTACCGAAGGATATCCTAGGAAGGACTTGTTCGGGCTGAGGGTAATTCGTCGCACCTCGCAAAGGTGGAAGATCTCACCAAGGTGTCCCAAATGATTATTTAACGTACGTGAGAACACGACTATGTCATCGATGTATGCACGAGCGAAATTGTAGAAAGGGCGGAGCATGTTGTCAGTTTGCCGCTGGACGTACGGTGGCGAGCCTTTATAGCCTATAAGGGCGACGTTGTACTGCTCCTGGCCTCTATACGAGACCACTGTCAATTTATGCCTGTCAGACCGTCGTACGTTGAACTGGTGAAAGTATCCGGTTGCATCAACCGTAGAAATTTACTTGCACCCCGCCACTTGCACCGATTATGTCGGACTGCAATGGCATTGGATAGTTGTCGGAGTCAGTGAACTTATTCAGGCCACGTATATCGACAACGACTCTTCCTTTTCGGCCATTCGGAGTGTTTCGCCATACGACGAATACCGGGTAGCTGAACTTGGTAGGCTGGTTTACCCATTGCATCTTCCCATGCTCGTGCAGCTTATTGAAAGTCTCATCAACGACTTCCTTATCCTTCTCGCCCAAAGGGTAGACCCTAGAGGGCTTAGGATCATTTCCTTCTTTTAGAGGGATAGGCATCTATTCTTCTTCTGGGATATCAACAGTCTGGCCGTAATCCGTCCAGATGTTAGGGAATCTTTCCGCCACTGTAGTAATTCTGGCAGCATCTTACTGATCCCCGTATACGGTGATACCGTTTGATGTAATATGTTCTAGGGCAGGGTCGATCGTGATTGGAATGGCTGAGGAAAGCTCAGCAGAAGCAACCTTTTCCGTGAAGGCGGCGTTCGGTGTGAATCCTGCAACAGTAGAGGCCGTCCAGACCGATGCTACAGCTGCTGCCTTAGCAACCTTAGACTTCCAGGATTGCCTAGTTTTCCTGTTTAACCATCCGCCAGCTGCTAGAGGGGCTTCATCTAGGCTAGCAAGGTAACACCCATCCTGAGCGTATTCAACAATGTTGCCTAGCTTTGCGCGTCGATTGATTCGTGCCGGTTGCTCCGTGGCGTTACGCACCTGGACAAAGGAGACTGATGCGTCAATCACATGGGTATAGATTCCTCTCTCGAACCCTAGATCATAAGAGTACTTGGGCTCGAAGAGGGAATCACGGTCCTGAGGAAGCGTACCATGGTAGGCCACAGGGATAGTGGTCGTAGATTTCGGTGGGACCGTTATGGTTGACTTAGAGCGAACTGTACGCTTGGCGTACCTCTGGCCACTGCATCTATCCTTGCTGTCATATTCTCGCATTCGCCGATAGTCATACGGTGATTGGCGGGGTCCACAGGATCTTGTGAGGGACAATCATATCATTCACTATAAGCATATTAGCCCTAAGCTTCTCCACGATGTGAACTTCGCCGCTTAGCTCGGCTTCGGCTGGTCTTCCTTCAAGTTCGCCTCGGAGGACAAACGAAATGTTTGCGTATTCATATGTCTGATGAACGGCGTCTCCCAGTCCTTTCACTAGAATTGGGGATGCCAGCTTCTTTAATTCAACGTTAGAAAGAAGCTGCAGCAACTTGCTGCGGTTAAACAGGGTTACGGGGCAGCCGGTGTTAGTATAGGCGTCAAAGGTCCCGCTGCCGATAGAAACCTGTACCGTAGCGTAATGGAAACCTCGGAAGGCATACCTAGGCTTGGCCTTCGGTGGTTTGCTGTTAGACTTGATATGAAATCGTTCTGCTGAGACGACATGATTTATCGAGACCTTCGGTTCCGTTCCGTCAGAAGGAATTGACGGCTGTGACGACGTCTCCTTCCAGCAGGAGGAACGCAGATGACGGAAAAGTTGATTTCTAGCCGGGAAGGTGGCAGAGCATTTCCGGCATGTATGTATTGGCAAGTCCACTGGATTGGTGAAGTGTACTTCGGGTTCGTCGAACTGGCTTTGCTCCTCATAGGGTTCGTCATTGATCCCTTCGTTTTCTCCATAGTAGGTGTCCTGTTGTTCTGACCCTTCGGCCTGATCATCTTGATCCTCCTCAGCAGTGTCCTCCTTCTCACCTACATCCCCGTGGTAGACTCTGGGGCGGGCCTGCAGTTAAAATCAGCCGCCTCGGTTTCGGTCCAGCCATGGCCTCCCTCGTGAATTAGGAGTATTGGACCGGAAAGGTAAACCTGACTGTCTTTCGGGAGTTCCGTACCCCGCGGTGATTTGTCGACGAGGCTCTGGTGCAGTTAAGGGCCGGAGTTGAGGTTTTTGCTGACTTAGCGCTTGATTTGGTCTTTGAGGCTGGTATCCTCTGTTGCCTTGTTGGAAACTAGGTCTGCCGTACTGGTATGTGTAAGCATTGTTTCGATAGCCTGAATAGGAAGGGGTTGAGTAGAAGGGGCTTTGCTGGCTCGGACGTGGCGAATTCGCTCGTTGCGGATAACCACGGCCTCCCTGCTGATAATACGTGCACTGAGGTCATCTGTGCCGCCTTCGCGTATCTCAAAACCTTCTGTACATCCGCTAAAGTGTACCTTCGGCTTGAAGGTTCTGCAATGCAATTGAAGTCTGTTCCTTGAAAGTGGCGATTAGTGTCTCTCCCCAATCTTTCACAGTGGCATTCCTTAGCCCGCGTTTCTCAAGATCAGTGAGCTCGGTTGTATACCAAATCAGTGCACTTCCTGCCAGCGCAGCTACGAAGCAACGAAAGGTGAACGATTGCAATAGTGAAAGGCAAGTACAACCTCCACAGCGCCTACTTTTGCGCCTACGGTAGTCGATAATACGCGCCACACAATGAGCCTTGACGAAACAAAAACACGGGATAATGACACTGCAGGATAAAGAGAATACTTTACTATCCTGACTAAATCATCGCCATTGTAGTTACTAGACACCCCACGCTTCAGTACATCAGTCTTTGTATAGAAAGCTGCAAGTTTACATCTTGTTCTAGCCTTGTCATCCCGCGTTGAAGAGGAGCGTCCCATGCTTTAAATCTCAGCCTGAAAAGCTTCACCATCTACTCAGCCCAAGCAGCTATGAACAGCGCAACAGAGACCGTAACGGAGTGGGCTAACATCCATCTACTTCCTCAGCCAAACGACTCAACATCTTGGTACATCACCATAGCCAGCGACATGACACAGGAAGATTATTTCGACACGGGGCTTCAATGCCTCCAAGATGCCACCTTCAGCACCCAGGATGAATGCACCCAGCGACTTTGCGAGCAATTCCGGCGCCTAGCTCCCTCCGCATATCATGTCGGTTGGCTACGAGAGATGATAACCCAAGGGAGACTAGGGAGTATACTATCCGGTCCACTTTCCTACTGGCTGGAACAGACGAATCATATCTACCGACGGTGTCTGACACTTCTACCAATAGCAGCTGCGGGAATTGTTCTCGTGGGAATAGCTATCGAAGTACAAGCGCAGTGGTCGTCGAAGAATTATAGCTCCATCATCTTCCGGCTCGTTCACAATAACGTACTGACTTTAAGACCGTCGCAGATTCTTCCTCATACACCCTCAGCTCCTAGACTTGGCTTCAGCAACAGCAACAACGCGACTGAAGAAGACATGACAGTCGACGTTATGGAGGTCCAGAAGAATAGCAATCCGACTAGGACAACAAAGACCATCACCACTACGGTCACGGACCTCCATACAAACAAGAAGACAACAAAGATGACCAAGCTCACTGTGAGAGAGGCGCAAGCGTCAACGTCGCAGGCAGCGAAAAAGGGGACAGGGAAACGGAAACGTAGAGCGGATGAGGAGGTGGTGAGGAGAAGGAAACGGGTGGCGAGGTGTTGAGAGGAGCAAGGCCCTGCGTAGGATAGCTGGTAGATTTGATGTACAAGAACATTGTCAGGCGTACGCAGGTACATTGGAATTGATAATGACTTTGATACTACCCGTTGTGATTGGCATTATCAGACCCTAGGGTACGGACTTGGATTACACCACCTAGATTATGATCAAATCTACCTGCTTCTATCTACATTTTAACGTTTTGGAGAGTATTCAATTCTCTAGTTCGTATTGGATGTGCGTGCTGCGTCTGATTCAATACTACCTGCACCGTGTCTCACTCCTTTGCCCTAGTTGCTGAGTCTGCCACCACTCTGCTTGCCAGGATTCCACATGTTACACTGCTTCCCATTCATAATGATAGCGCACAAGACGTGCCTTATTGGTGATGGTGTCCTCGTAGCGTATATGCTTAAAGACCTTGGGCTTTTTAAACTTGGGGAGCTCCGAGAGGTGTTTGTCTCGATGCTGATTATCGAAGAAGTCATCTCCAGCACAACACTCATGATGTGGGTTCAAGCGAAGGGATGGTTCAACTGTCCAGAGTTCGGGGGCAACGAGCCCGCACCTTGTAGTGGTTGTGATCTGCAGGTGGTTGGCCAGAATTCGGGCAGAACCTCCAAGCGTTGGGCTCTGAAAATTGAATGGCCCAGCCGAACAATCAGGATGTAGACTCGTCAGGAGGTGGTTACGTAGGAGATTCATAGCCTTATAGGCTAGTGTCCGCTTCGTAGGGGCAAAGGGTCCCAGGTAGGTGATCTTGTGCGGATCGTATTAAAGCGCCGCTGGATGCCGGATCGTGGGTGATCATCTTAGAAGGCAGTCTGCGCGCGGTATCACTCGCTTGAGGACTATGCTGATGTCAAGCATGCAGACACATCGACTTGTGGGCCCACAAGCCGATCGAGGGGGAGCTACCCCGTGTCCTAGCTGACTTTGGCAATCCTCATTCATTTCATGCGCAGACTGCAGAACACGGGTATGCGGGTAATGGATCTTTGCATATCTTTGATATGTTCTCTTCTGGTGGTTTGGTGGTGCTGAATACGTGGAGACAGAACGGTGATTGGTAGTTGGTGGTTACAGTGATCATATGAGTAGGTAGGTCAAGGTTCAAGGTGAAGCTCGTGAAGACTACTTCTGATTAGCAGATTCTTAATTTGAGGAAGGGCTTCATGAGTTACCATAAGCACGGGCAAGTGTGTGATTGGAGAAGTCCTTGTTCGGGTAGAATAGGACAGTCCTCGATACAAGTATCTCAATGTCCGAATGGGACAGTCCTCGACGTAAGTATTCCAATGTCCGGAGCCACTCCCCTCCTTTCCCCCCAAGAGCTGCCGAAGCGAAAGATAACACGAGCAAGTATATCAATACGCAGTGCGCGCTGTGATTGACCGCACATGCGCTCTTTGCTCTGACAACGACAAGCCTTTTCCGACTCAGAACAGCACCAGACCTGGCCAGGTCAGGCATAGAAGCTTTGCAATTACAATCGCAGACTCCTCACGCCTTCTGGTACCGTCCCTACGTCGACGCTCGTCGAGGTCAAAACAAATTGATATGCGTGTTAAGGGAAGTGGAGGGGGAGGGGAAGGGGAAGGGCTTTAACAGTTGGATATGAGATATGAGGGTTACATTAGATCTATATCACTTAAGGCAGCGTAGTTGCTGTTGGCCTGCCTGCGCGGTGCATTGCATCTTTCCTTCCCGAATGGCTAACAAAGCTTCAACGGCGGTGAGGAATTGAGATCAGTCTGGTGCTGGTACTAGGCCGAAAGTCTTAAGTATATATCCTAATGCTATCTCACTTCCGCTGTCCCGACTGTTGACTCCTGAGATGCAGATATCAAGAGGAGGCATCGCACATACTTCAATAGCTGCGGTCGACCACTAGTGGCCTAGTAGTATCTTATAAGCTCCACTCTTCCTCTCTGCTGTCAACCTCCCAAGCGGTTAATGGACACGACACAGACATACTGTACAAAGAGGAGGCATAGCAGGAGGCAGGGCACAAACACTAAGCACATGCGTTGCGGATGCGAATGCTTGACCGAAAGCCTGTATCATACGTCGATGGGATGGCTTCCGTGAGGCAAAGGGCATAACACGGAGACTACTGCATAACAGGCGACTGCAAAGACCTAGGAAAGGAGATATAGTGGACCCCCAGGACGGCGTCTAATACCTGGTGGGACTTTGAAGGTCGCAAGATGCAACGGATTCAGTATTCTGCAGTAAATATAGTTAACACGTGGGAGAGGTCGAGCGCATCTGCGACGGCATAGCTACAGACTTGAGCAATCTGCATACCTAGGCTAGATAGTGGAATCCCTTAGCCTTGCAGCTATATACTACGGATACCCTAGCAGAGCGGCAGCGCGGCAGAGCGCGCAAGTCAGGTATTGCCGGTGAAGCTACAATCATTTATACTCAGTACTCATCGAGTAGTCTACCAAGGTTGAGTAAGATGGCGAATCTGAGTGCGGGGACTCTTGTATGTACGATACGAGTCGGGTCTGTAGTCATACAAGTCGATATGGGGCTACAGAAAAGGGAAGAATTTGGAGCCTACAGCAGGTACATTAGCCTGCTTCTACACTGCCCGGCAGCTGAGGTTGGAATTGCCTCGTGTGGCAAGTATTGGTTTCTTTGTCCTCTCAGGGGGGCCCCGGCATTCAACTTGCAAGGCGGTGACATATCTGCGCTCTTTGACATTCCTCAAAGTGAGACTTTTCAGCTTCCCTTCCCGATGCCGTGGACAAAGAGAAGGGATAGTGCATACCCCAAAAGGTACGGTCGACATATCCAATACAGGCCTCGGGAGCTTCCAGCAGTGAGCAGCGATCGGTTTTAGCACAACGCCGTACCTAGGTCATAGAGTGGATCAAAGCTCTGTATGACCGGCCTACGTAATGGCTGAGCCGTCGGACTTCAACATCGGTACGGTGTCTAGCTCTTATACAGACATGAAAGCGTGTCACGCTATTAAGGGGTGACATAATCACGAAGTAAATGGCCATAAGAGGGGTAGTAGAGTCTTGCTCATCTTCCTTCGTCGTACTTAAAGGGTTCCACATTAGTCCACCTCAATTGGCCTCAGGCGCAAGGTAGTCAATAGACCCATGCGCCCTTCACATTTAATGTCCATCTTTACATCGAACAGCTCACTGCTATGGCAGACAGAGGAGGAGTCCAAACCTACATCCGCTGTCTCAGCCTCGTCTACGACCGAGAGCTCTATAACTGGCGGCCCTGCCGCTTCCTGAATTGCCCTGTCAAGCTCAGACACAAACGCTACCAAAGTATAGACACTGCTGTTACAGCCAAGTCCTGCCGCGGCCTGACTCTGGAAGGCCTTCCTTGCTCGAAATCCGAGAACTGCCCCATCAATCATGCTCAGTGGCAGGATGATATCCCTACGGGTCGCAAACGACAGGAGAGACGTGCCAACATTTCCAGTAACGGTGACTCCAGCTCGGATAACTCTGGCCTAGGCGGTTCTGGCGAACGAGCGTTAGGCTCAGGTTCTGGATTCAGAAATGGCAACAGCGATGCCAACAATCAGGCGAGGAGCCAGCAATCCGATACCTTATATAGAGCCTCACAAGGATCCGATACGCCAATGTATAACAATGTGTCTTTTCGAAACTCTACTTCAGAAGATCACTTCGGTTATGCACAGGTAGTTCAAGAGACTATGCCGGTACATACAGTACCTCGCCCACCGGTATATAGCAATATGGATACTCGAGACTCTACACCCCAAGGATCTGGGCCGGCTCATCACAATATATACGAAGCACCTCAGACGCCAATTTTTACTAACATGAATCCTCGAGGCCCTTCTGCTCAAGGCTTTGACCCAGTACATTATAATACTAACGTAGCACCTCGCACGCCGAATAATACCAGCGCGCAAGGCTCTCCCCCTAACGTACCTCGTTATACCAGGCAAGTACGCAAACCTGAGCCAAGACTTTATAATATCCACACAGCATCTCGTGCGGTCCAAGATGCTATGCGTCGAACCAACGCCCATACAACATCTCACACGGTTCAAGATAGTACGCGTCGGATCATTATCCCAGGATACGAGATCAATGCTCCCACATTAAGTCCGTGGAAGACAGCCCAAGGACCTGATCCAGCATATCGGAATGTCCGTGCAGGATCTCCAGCTATCCAACAAGTTATGCATCAGACCTTTGCCCCAATACACCATACAACTGCCGCCACACTTGATCAGCCACATCAATCTCGGGGTTCTATCCGTCCCTCAACTATCGATCAAGTCCCCAACCCAGCACGCCAAACCACTCACACAGCAACATCTTACCCCAATCTAAACGCCACGCAACATCCTTCTACCCCAAAACAACAAACGAAAGATACCTCAGTCACAGTCGGTGCAGGAAATTTTCAGTACTTCGACTGGCAACAATACGATGGCGTCGAAATCCCATCGTCGCTAAGTTTAAGTGACCCCCACTTTCCTCCATCTCCTAGCGAAATCGCTTATGATTCCTCCGGCCATCGATCGCAAGCCTACCCCGTAGAGGTACGTGTGCCTGATTCGTCCTCCTTTCTCAACGCAGTGCAGTCCGTCTCCAATGAGCCTGCTGGTTTGGCGGAAAGAGAAGGAGCGTCAATGTCTTCTGCCTTAAACTCCAAAGAGTTTTCCTTGTCAGTAGGCGACTTTGATGGGGTGCCTGAGCCGGTGAGAAGAAGGCTTATAGATTGGCTGAGAGATCTTTGCCTGGAGCTTTAACGCTAAGAACGGACCTCGCTTGCTATTCTCTTTAGCGTAGACTTCCGATAGAAAGGTCCTAGTAGATAGAACCTATTCGACTTGTAAGTAGGAACCTTTTGACAGCAAGACATAGGAACCTATGCGACAAGTGTAACGGGGTGGTTTAACTCCTGCGGGTAAATCACACAGTGTATTGAGCACTAAGAAGGTAATGGGGATAGATAGTCGTTAAAGTGTCATTAGCTATGACTCCTCTCTATTATATAAGTTGAATACAAAGAGACAAGAAAACACTCTGCCCAAGGAAACCCCTTCCTTATGTATCCACCTTGCCTGAGCCAAGCCTAGGTTTGATCCTCTATAATCGAGCCCGAATCACCCAGGAACACAAGTGATTCCTGGTGATTCCCCCAAGATCACCTAGGATCATATGTGCTCTGGTATGATTCTCCCCGAATCACCCATGATCACCCAGTCCTGTCCAAAGGGTTACCTTCGCCCTAGGACCCAGGGTCTTTGCACGTGACCCGTGCTAAGCACCCGTAACAGTGTACAAGTGGTAGAAGGGTTCACCCCCCAGCCGATCAACCTGTCCAACCGATCAGCCCTATAGGGCGGAGGTCTGAGCACACCTTCTATTTTAAGAAATATAGGGTTGATCGGTTGGGGGGTAAACCCTTCTACTTGGATCGCTACAATTAACTGTATGTATTTTGTTGTAACCATGTCCGTTGATATATAGAACATGTCTTGAAATAATTTACGAGCTTGCTCCACTTCAGTACCCCTTTCAGTCTATATACTATGGGGCACCTTCGCCCCCTATACTACTTACACTGCCATTTCTATTACTGTATCCTCTATACCTCGCCCTCGACTCTATCTATGTACTTGACTTCCCCTTCACCTTTCTGCCATGGACGTCTACACACGACGCCAGTTAGAGGAGACCATAGTCGATCTCACACGTACTAAGGACCTATACAAGCAGCGATCGGAACTTGCTGGTGAACGACTCGCGACGACCGTCGCTGATCTCGCAAACGCCAACGCTGAACTTGCGAATGTCAATACCGACATTACTCGAATGGATGCTCACATCCAAACCCTTAACGCACGATACCTTAATCTACCACGTAAGCCTCCTTTGTCTATCTCTTTTCAAACCATCGAATGTACTATTATTAGGCTTCAAAACCCTCTGCCGCTCCTATACAGCAGGCTTAGGCGGTCTATTATTATTAATACTCTACACCATCTTCGCCAACTTCAGCATCCCTACAGTATACTACGCTCGCCGCACGCTCTGCTTCGCCTTCATCATCCCTCTCCTTGATACCAATCTCAACCCTCTTTATACCTATACCTTCTGTCAGCCGCGAATCCCCTATACCTCCCCTGCGATCCTCGCCAATTTCGCAAGCACCTGCCGAGGATACACACGACTCGAAAACGGCATAGTCAATCCATCAGACTATGTAGCGTACGTACCTCACCTTATCCACCAATCCCTATACGATATCTACTCCACCCGCCGCTTCTTCGAGCAAACAAATCCAAGCAACGGTAGCGAAGTCATCCACGCGCTCGCTGCAGCGTATAACGCATATAATACTACATACATAGCACAAACGCAATACGTGCGCGACCTTGCAACAGCGGTAATACCATTTGAAGAGGTAACAGGGGCGTTGTTAGCTGCAATTCAGCGTCAGCAAGAGATAGTTTCGAACCGGACAGATCGTCAGCCAACGAGCGATATATGCCCTCCCTCCTGGTCCACCTTTCCGCCGCTCTTTTTATCGGCTAAGACTATCTTTAACCCATCCGTACACCCGCTGGCCCCACACTACATCTCTCTCTTACATACTCTTCATCAATTGCCGTCCCCGCCTCTACCTCCGGTACGCACCACCGCTGTTTCCTCACAAGCATCAACATCCGTACATTCCAAACTTGCCTTGCAGCCATAACAAGAAAAGACACTGACTTCTCTTCTCAACCTACAGATCTCCCTCCCTACCCTCTATACCACCCTCGATAACGTTTACTCCACCGCCGCCGCCTACAACTTCACAATCCTCCGGCCTCTTCTCTCAGCCCGTCAGTCCAGTCTAGCCCGCAGCCTCTACAACCTCTTCAATCCACCCTTCGATCCTGTGACGGAAGGTCTACTAGCTACACAAGCGGCGCTGCAGGGGGCTCAGAATGTAGCGGTGTCAGAGTGGGACGGTCTACTGAGGTTACAGGCTGTATTAGGGCAAAAGGCGGAGCTTGTCGCTAAGCTGGGCGCGAAAGTTGACGCGGTACTCACCATCGGGCTGAGCTTAGAGCCACCAAGTGGTTGGGAAGAGGGAGACGATGGCGCGGCAAGGGAATGGCAGGATCATTTACATAGGCATGTTTGGCCTTTCCACACTGCACGATTCATCCAGTACCTACACGCAGCATAAAGATATACTAACACCACCATTCACTTCTAGTCTAATCCTCGATCTCTTCTGCGCTACCGTCGCTATCAAAGCACCAAATGCGGACTGGACAGGAATCGGAATAGCGGGCCAGAAATGGAGAGTCCTCGATGTTCAGAATTCAAAAGTCACGTGGGGGAAAGCGGGTGCGGGCAGAAAGTCGGACCCTCCAGGGACTATGTCCCATAGGGCTATACATACTACTAAGTCGTCTCATCTTAATTTTCTAGACGAGGTAGTCTCTAAACAAGATATCTAAAATAGTGTGAAGGTGTGGGATTAAGGGCGTCGGTCAAGAGAACACAATCGTAGAATCGCAAGTGCAAGGATGCTGCATGTAAGACGGAGGAAGAAGTTAATAAGACGGAGGTAGAATTGAAGACTGCTGACCGTAATGACTGCTTGTTGCTAGAATAATTATATGTAGAAAAGAATGATGCCGGGCCTGAGATACAGTAAATATTCGTTGCTATATAAAGGTCCCTGGAGCCAAGCCCTTGCTGACTGATCGCTGACTAACTGACGTCCACCAACCAATTACCGCCTGATACTGAGAAGCCTGCAGTTGCACTGTCTACACCACCACAGTAGTCCTTTTCGTAAACATTATTAACTAAAAGATACAAAGAAATATCTCCCTTCTTCTCTTCGATACTACTTCTATTCCTATTCCTCTCTTTATCTCCCTCCCTTCCTTCTTTTCTCTCCTCATCTAACACATCCTATAAACACGCTCCTGAATCCTCTCAGCCTCACTCCTTTTAGCCTCACATCGCACCAATCCCCCCAGACTCGCGCTCGCTCCTTCTTCGCAAATGGTACGTATCGTCTTCTTATAAAACCCCAAATTACCTAACCTGTGCCACTATCTCACAACCGCAGGCCCCGCGCGCTATCTTCACCCAAGCCCAACTCGTTTATCTGCGTGAGAACTTCCGCGATGATTCCGTAGTGTTCACTCCGGCACAATTCGATTTCCTGAATCGTACGTATGCGCCGCTTCAGCGCGTTAGGGTTCCGGCTGTGCATACGGTGGTGATATGGGTGCTTCTTTGGGTGCTTATAGCTGTTATGGTGCCTGGGCTTGTGGAGGTTTGTGTGGGGAGGGGGGTGGTATGGCAGGTTAAGCGGGCGTGGGAGGTGGGGTGGGTCATAGGCCTTTGGTGGGGAGGAGGGTTTTTAGGGGGTGGGGGTTTGTGAGGTTTGTTGGGGTGGAGGTATAGCTGTGGAGAGTGGAGTTGCGTGAGTTTGTGTTTACTGAGTGTTGTGTAAGTGGTGAGTTGTCAGGAGGCTAGCTTTCTTGCGATAGGTCTTGTTACTTGTATCGTTCTTTTTTATATCACTTTCGCGTATCAGTCTGAGCCGCTCCTCTTTCTCCTCTCCTGCTTGAATACTTGAATCCCACTCTAGCCTTGCTCCACCCTATATACTGAACCTACTACCTAATATACGATTCGCTACTCTTTCTACTTCAGTCGCTAACCTGGATAGTTAAACCCGAAGGAGTCAGCATTTCGTTCTCCCTTTAACATTTCCCTAAGCAATCGAGAAAGGCCAGGACGTGTACGATCACGGCTTTTAGCAACAAGGAAATTCAGAAGTAAAGCAAGGGTACAATACAAGAAATGTAGTTACTGGAGAAACACATTTCGGAAACCCCGCAATGCTAATGACTGACATCCTATGAAACGGCGAAATCCAAAAACCACGATCAAATAGCGACGTATCAAGGAAGAAGAAGACTCCAAACTAACTTGGAAATCACACACATGCGCCACGCAGGCCTATGCCCACTCATCCCTTCGCTAGCGCTGATGGTGCGATGGCAGAGACAGAGCGCGCAGAGACAGGCGTAGCACTGGAAGAGGGCGTGTGTAAGTTCGTAGAGAAGGTTGGTGAGCGGTTGGGAGAGGAGGATACGGGGGAGGAGGGGGGGGCCGGTAGTATCATTATTATTAGTGGTGGTGGCGAGGACCGTGTTGGGGTTATTGGCAACTTGGCAAGGGGGTAATTAGTGAGGGCAGGGTTGGTGGTACTACGCGTAGCAGTAAGCAGGCCATCCGAATCGCCAGGGCCGTTACCAAAGTCGACAAGGTTGGAGCGCAAGGATCTCGCCTCCGTTATATACAATACTACTGCTACTGCCGCCTCTTTTGTCCTCCCGTCCTGACCAGCTCCGGCATCGTCGCGAGCGCACTAGGCGGCTACGCCTGCGGACTCGTTAGGGGGATGATGAGCCTTTGGCACGCGGGCTATGCGGGGATTTTCTTCTCTCTTATTCGCTATTGTTGCCTCACTCTGTCCTTTGCCATCATCTTCACTGCCGTCTTCAAGATCCATATTCGACCTCAAACCCACTTCGGACGAACATATCCTTCTAAAACCCTAACAAGCCATTAAGCACACCGGCCAGCAAATCCTGAATACCCGCTGCGAGAGTTAACGCCGGTAGCGTATGTGGTGGAAGGTAGAGCTGGCTGTTATCCTTTCCCTCTGTACTACCACTGGCTTGGTGCGAGATGGGAGTAGCAGGAACAAGGGCGGCAGCGAATGTTGTATGCTCTGCGTCTGCTTTGGGTGTCAGTATATGTGGTTGTTTGCATTGACGGCAGGTGCGGCATTGTTTGAGAAGAGGGTTGCTTGCTGCTGCTGAAAAAAAACTTCCACGAAAAGCTCACAACACCATATATTGTACTTAACACGCGGTTTAACACTCAATAAGCCATCTTCTACCCCCTGGACTACAACTTAGCTTTTAGAACGCGTCTAACACGTCTGGAGCTGATTGTAGACAAGAGGTAAACAATGGCCTCAAGCTTGCCCTCCGTGGGCAAGGAGCCCCCTAACATCATCGAGCACGCGCCCTGTATCATTGATGAAGCTACAGCTATTCAGAAAGCATACGAAGGCAAACAAAACCCTACGGCACCTTGGGGCCGTATTGTGGCTCCGTTCGTCACGTCGGCCCTCGAGCTGGCGAAGAAAGTCAGGACGGAGACGAGCCCACACGACATCCACCACGCGATGAAGAGTTTCAACGCGAAGCTGAATGAAGTAGCGAACGATCTGAAGCTACTGAAAGCAACACAGACCGAAGGAAGGACCTCCTCCGCCACGACTCTCCCTTATATCCCCCTACGCAGCCAGCATCGAGTCCGACGCTGAGCAGCATCCACACCTCCATCAGCAGCACCGCTACGCCAGCTAAAACGCGCGAAGTCATCGTGAAGATCGAGGAGAAGGGCAAGCAGCAAGAGCTGCGCGCCCAGACCCCCGACCAGATCAGAAGACGCGTCAACTTGCACCTACAGGCCTTTCAGGGGCCAGCAGGAGGCAAGCATGTCGCAGCAGCGATCCAGCTCAAGAGTGGCGATGTTGCCCTCACCACAAAGAACGCCCAGGACGCGGAGATCCTTAGGAGGAACCCGGGATAGGAGAAGACACCTTTTGGGTGCACTGCTCACGTACAGGTGCCTACCTTTGGAATCGTTGTCCACGGGATTACGGTGTCTACGATCAAGATCGACGACCTTGAATCGACAGCGTCTTAGCTCAAGGCTGAGAACGCATCGATCCAAGACGCGGAGATTAGCTACATTGGGTGGCTCACCAGGGAATCGCGAAAGAAACACGCCTCATCGGCGGTGATCGAATTCGCCCTTCCCCAACACGCCAACGATGCAATCTACGCTGGTATTGTTTGGCACAGCAAGGTGCACGCGACCACCCGGTACGACCGAGCTTGCCGCCTCAAACAATGCTTCGGATGCCATAAATATGGACACATCGGTCTTCAGTGCAGCGCCGAACAGGTATGCGAGTACTGCAGGGAACCCCACGAGACGAAGAGTTGCCCACACCGACACAGGAAGGATTTCCAACCCAAATGCGCAGGGTGCCAAGGCGCCCATACGGCTTGGTCGAAGGCTTGGCCCTTCCCGCAAGAAGGAGGAAGCCAGACTGGGGCAGGCAAAAGCAACGTCCGCCCCGTACTGGCCGGTGCCAGCTGTAGCAGGCACCGGACCAAAGACCGCGTCGGATTCGGTCCCGAGCACAGTCCCTATGGATTGTGACGAGCCGGCACCGACACCACCAGCGGCCTCACAGGAGGCCACCAACAGTGCAGGAACGCCACCTGCGCAACCCCAGACGACCTCACCAGTGGAGGTCAACAACAGTGTAGCAATGCCAACTGCACCATCGAACCCGCACCAGGGAGCACCCTTGTTTACATTCGGCAAAGAGGCCAGTGCCCCATTCACCCCCAAAGAGGGCTGGAAAGTGATCAAAAACAGGGGTCGGAAGACAAATACCCCGGTTGCGACGCTAACCAAAGCCAAAGCAAAGGCAAATGCTCTCCCCCCGCCTGGAACAAGCCAAGCGAAGGGGGTGAGCAAAGAGCCAAACAGCTACTGCCCGACGATCCCGGAGATCAAGGCCAGGGAAGCCAAACTCAGGGCATTTACGGTCGCAGTAGACCGCGAATACCAGGAGAAGGCAGCCCAGCAACTCCAGGGAAGTCAGGAGAGAGCGGCTCTAAAGGAGTGCAAGAGCAAAGCCAACGAGCAGTTGGCCCGGCCTACCACTCCCAAGAAGAACAAAGAGAATAAAGAGAAGCGTAAATTCGACCTGACACCGCAACATATGAAGCCCAAGAGGAGATCTCTAGAGGCTTCAAAGCAGGCAAAGGCCAAGTCAGTCACGTCCACCGAGTCAACAACATCAGACGTGACGGACGCGACGAACGCGACGAATACGTCCAGGTCTGCAGACGGGCCGGCCTCAGGCACCAGATCCCAATCTCAAACCCAGCAGGACGTCTTCGTTGACGCCACGGTCGAGCCAGAAGAGGAACTGTAAAGGAGGACACCCCATTAGAGACCTTTAACATCATACAGTACAATACACGAAGATCGAAAAATCAAGTCATGGCGACCTTCCTGAGGGACCAGAGGCTGGCCCGATATCACCTGATCGCCATCCAAGAGCCCTGGCTCAACAAGTTCCAGGATACCACACACCACCCAACAAAGGATGTCTTCCACCTGGTATACCCTCCAATAGTCGAGGGAGTCCAGGCGGGAGTATGCCTCTTCATCAACAAAAGCCTCGACATGAAGGCATGGGATGCTAAAATACTCGCCCCAAACCATATCGTCTGGTCAATGGAATACGGCGAATCAGGCACGATCCACATCTACAACGTCTACCGGCCCCCAGCGGTCGGGGATGGCAATTGAGTGGCGGATATCGAGCAGGCGATGGAAAAGGAAGATGCGGCCACAAGAGCAAAAGGCAGACACCCGGAACACCTTCTGTTAGGGGACTTCAACGTCCACCACGAGCAGTGGGGGAGAAGCCAGAGGGCGAACGGCAATAATAGGGTCACCGAAGCATTCCTCCAGCTGTTGGACAGAAGGCGTTTGCATCAGCTAACTAAGCGCGGGACGACAAAGTTCCGCAGGGACGAATATGAGGCGACCCTAGACCTAACTTTCGGCACGAGCGATATTTCCTCGAGGATGATCAAATGCAGGGTCGCGAAGGAGCTGGACCACGATTCGGATCATCTTCCGGTGGAAACAATGCTCGACCTGAAAGCCCCAGCAGCGGCCCCGGAACCGAGGAAGATGTGGAAGAAGGCCAATAAGGCTAAGCTGCAAGCAACAATCACTCCTGAGCTCCAGTGCCTAGAGGCGCGGTTCCAGGGAGGACTCACATCGAAATGCCGAGTAGCAGCCTATGCGGAAGGTCTAGCGACAGCGATCCAGGAGGGAATCGAGGCCGCAGTCCTATGGTCAAAGCAATCCCGTCACTCCAAACCAGGCTTCATCCCGGAATGCAAGGAGGCCATCAGCGAAGCCAATAGGCTTCGGCGAAGATGGCAGAGCACAAGGGACCCTGAGGACCGAGCAGCATATAACATGGCCCGGAACTACAAGGGCCACCTCGTTGGGAAAAGCCTGACCAGGATCCACAGGGATAGGGTCAGCGAAACGGTGAACACTCCGAATGGCCTGTGGAAGCTGGCTAAGTGGAGCAAGAATCGCGGTGTTCAAGGCCCCTCATACACGCCGCAGCTGGAAGATGCGGACGGGCGTAAGGCAACAAGCAGCAAAGGGAAGTTAGGCTATCTAGGAAGTTAGGCTATATAGGAAGTTAGGCAATATAGGAAGTTATAGTATATAGGAAGGTAGACTATAGGCGATCTTAGAATTTCTTAATCAAGGAAGTTAGGCTATATCGGATGTTTAGCCATATAGGGAGTTAGGCTATCTAGGAAGTTAGGCTATCTAGGAAGTTAGGCTATCTAGGAAGTTAGGCTATCTAGGAAGTTAGGCTATCTAGGAAGTTAGGCTATATAGGAATGAAGTGATATTATATAGGAACTTGGAATATATAGGAAGTTCGTCTATGTAGGAAGTTATAGTAATTAGTAAGTAGGCCTCAAGGCTATTTCATAATTTATCTATTTAGGAAGTTAGACTATTAAGGAAGCTAGACTATATAGGAAGTTAGACTACTTAGGTATTTATAGTAATTAGAAAGTAGGCCTCTAGGCTATTTTAGAACTTATCTATCTAGGAAGTTAGACTATTTAGGAAGTTATATTCATAGTAATTCCTTCTTTATTAGTATATCAATTTACTCCTCTATTAGCTTACCCTCTTCCTTAGCTTCTTAGTCTACTAGATAGCTAGAGTATACTGTTATGTCCACCTATAAAGTTCTAATACTGTAATCAAACGGTTGTTATATCGTTATTCTAACAGTTAATTACTAGTTAGATGATAGTCTTTATCTGGTTGGTATTTGGTTGTGATAACGTTGGAATGTCTCTTACCAAAACCAACATCCGACGCCTAATCAAACCGGGTTGTAGATGGTTGGTAGACGGTTAGTAGACGGTTGATTAAATATCTAGGTATTACTAATATTGCTGGAATTACTAGATATTACTAATATTACTGGATATTGCTAATATTGCTAGTGTTCCTAGATATTACAGGTGTTGCTAATATTGCTGGATATTGCAGGTGTTGTAGGTGCTACTGGATATTGCTGATGTTGCTGATGCTGCTGGATATTGCAGGTGTTGCAGGTACTGCTGGAGTTGCTGGTGCTGCTGATGTTGCTGGAGTTGCTGGAGTTGCTGGTGCTGCTAGTGTTGCTGGAGTTACTAGAGTTACTAGAGTTGCTGGTGCTATGGTTGGGGATGTAGTTAGGGTTGCGCAACCGCTATCTAATAGTTTTGAAATTATTAATGGTTCTTGCAGTTTTAGAACGGTTATGTTCTAGTATTAATAGCGTTTTAGAACTAGTATATTCTTAAATCGGTTTAAAACCCATATTAAACTTATATTATAACGAGATTAACTCTTAGTAAAGAGCCTATATAGTATCCTTAGAAATAATTGATAATACTAAGGTATAATACTAGTACTTTAGCTATGCATTATCCCTAGTTAATATATTCGCCTTTCTATTAGACTTTCTAGTATAGTATATAATCTTAAAGTTATAGTGTGCTAACTTCTTAGCCTATCTCGCTTAATAGTACATAAGCTTCTTTATCTATATAAAGTGCTCTAGGTTCTTATAGTTAGTAAAGATCTAGATTAGAATATCTATTGATTTAACTATCGCTAGTAGCTTCTTATCGTAGATCTCGTAGTTATACTCTACCGGTAGTAGATTCTTAGAATACTACTAGGTAAAGTACTCTATTATTGTTAGCTTATAATAAGACTTTACTATCTATATAGTCTAATAAGTCTATCTCTAGTATAGCTAGTCGAGACTATTTATAATATCTTAGTATAGAGGTACTAGTTACTAGATCCTTTATTTCTTTAAAGGTCGACTAATATACTTTAGATTATAAAAAGGATAGTCCTTCTTTATAAGAGCTACTAAAGGCTTTACTATTTTAGAGAAATCCTTAATAAAACGGCGGTAGAAGTTATAAAAACTGACGAATACTTATACCTCTTTTAGATAGGTAGAGGTTTCTTAGTTAGATATAACTTTAACCTTAGTGTTAGGGGCCGGCCTAGAGCGAGTCAATAGGGGTGTTATTAGACTAGGAGAATATATCTAAGGAAGGAAAGCTAGATACAAGGAGCGCGTGCATAATATATTAGGGACGCGGCTCGGTGGGCGCTAAGGCCGAAGAGGACTAGCGCGAGATCCACGCCCAAACGCATGAACTAATAGGCAACGAAAGGCTGGCCTGTAACACTTAGTAGGGTCTACCTGTAAGGAATAGCTAGACTCCGGGCCAGAGCCCTACCCCTCTATCACCTAGAAGTGGCAAAAGTCAAGGATATCGGGTCCGATACCCCGGAAGGCCCTATTAGGGTCCTTATAGGGTATCTACCCCTTACACTACCTTTAGTCTACTAGTAGATACTATTAAGCCTAAACTTTATTTCCTATATATAGAACTTATACTTATCTATATTTACTTAAAGGCCTACCTTACGAAGCTATAGAAGGACCTTCTTGATATATTCTTCGTACTTCTTCTTAATCTTACCATAGATAAGGATATCGTCTAAGTGTTACGATCCTAATCCAGAGGCCCTGCTACTAGCATGGAGGTGGCGTATTGGCATAGAGATAGCTTGGCATACTGGTCAACACGGTTCCCGGATAGGGACTAGCGGCGAGCTAGCCCTAGGGGTATTTAGGCTTGCGAGCTCACCAGCTCTTTCCTTTCTTCTTCGTCCTATTTTCTAGATACC